>JAUEKU010110457.1:0-12783 GCA_032274805.1 Gypsophila paniculata
ACGGGTCCCAAAAACTAGGCCCGGCCCGTGGCGGGCCGACCCGGACCCGGCCCGTAACCGGCCCGTGGCCACCTCTACACAAGAGTTACAATGTGAAACTCAATCCGAAGTGACTTGATTTGTGCTCGAACACACGAGCTCGAAATTTTAGCCAAGACTTAAATTGATCTTATCGAAGTTTCACTTTATTCAATGAGTAGAGTTAGACGGTCAATTCGATCCAGTTCAACCCATTGGGCTTTTAGTCAACTTGCTAGGAATACACTTTACAATATATGATCAAGTGTAACCCAATTTCAAATAAAATTGACATAACTCGATAAGTTTGACCCAAGATTTAAATGTGAATAGAAATGATTTAACTCGAATATTAACTTGAAACCCAAATTGACCATTACCCTACCCAAAACAATTCGACCCAAAATGACTCAACATGTGATTACTCGCAATGACTTGAAATAACCCGACCTAAATTGCCTCGATCCGACCTAAAGTATTAAACATATTCGAATTAGTCCGACCCAAACTAACCCAACTCATATCCAATCCAATTGACCTATTTATCAGGTCTAAATATACAAATATCACCCTCGCCAAATTAACTCAATTGTTATCCAATCCAAACGACCCGTTCCACGGTTCTACTCAAATGGTTCTCAAAATTTGCCAAAGGAAGACCAATTGTCAATCCAATTACATGACTAAAAATTGTGTTGCATTGAGTGACCAAAATAGAATGACATGTCTGATGACTTGCATTTAACAAACCAACATTCATCTGCAAAAATCCCACAAAATTTAATGACAATTTCAGTATTTGCTGCTCAACTTCCTACTAACATTTACTCCAATTCATCAGGTTTCTTCTGGGTTCATTCTGTTTGTTTGTTTGTTTGTTTACGAGGACAGTCTCTTTCCGACAGTCTCTCCAACTTTCTCGACTGTCGAAAACTACAGTCTGCCCAATGCTCTTTAGTAATTGATTTTGTTTGTATATATTTTGAGTTTAGTGGGTAATAATGAATGTTACAATGATGTTAATGTAGGTAACTCAGATGGTAAACTATGCAAGTATGCTGGTCACTCTGTGGTATTATTATTCTCTCTCAACTCCCCTCCATTTCATACCCTTTTATTAAAAATTCGATTACGTGTCCGATTAAGTAGTGGCGAAGTCAGGATTTCATGGTAGGGGGTTAAACTATAGGCCCGAAAAATGTTAGGAGACGACTGGCGAGTTAATATGGCAATGTGATATTCCGTCCATTTCACTCAATTAGCGCCATTGGGTTGTCAGACAGTTTAAGAAAACACGAAAAAGTGGGATATAGTATTCACTTTTTAAAATATAAAAGCGTATATGGTTCGTTTTCTATGCTAGAAGTTAATGAATTGGTAATGGGGCTAATTCGTTGAAAATGGGGGTAAATGAATGGAAGGGAGTCGCTTTTAAAAGAAATCGAAAATCATAAACTTTAAAATATAGTACAGTATATTTTTTGTTGATGAGGGGGCGACTGCATATATTAGCTCCCTCTCTCCGACACTGCAGACAAGGGTTTGTCAATAGTTGGATGTTGTTGCTATTGTTGTTGGGCATATAATTAGTTACTTGACGATGATTGCCCTTACTTGAGTAAGATGATAGGATAGTGCTTTGACAGTAGGTGGTATCGAGTACTGACTACCTCCCCTTGGGGTTCCATGTCAAAAGTGTGAAAGTATGATACTGAAATGTCGTATCATCTTGTGGCGTCCTATCATTTTAACTCACTTATCAATTTTTTTACTTTGGGATTGCAATTTATTGTATTTTGCGACTTATTAATTGAGGCTAATCAATCTGAAACTGAAGTTGGATATTTGATTATCATGTCGTCGAAGGTAATCATTTTTATGGGATTGAATGTGACTATCTTTTGGTGAAAGACCATTTTTGGGTGGTTGGGTTCATTTCATGATGGATCGGGATTTGCAGAGAGCAGTTCCGATTAGAGTAATAACAGTGGGAAAGAAGCGGTCACGTGGGGTTCAGCTCATAGTTGATGAATACAAAGAGAAACTCGAGCATTACTGCAACATTGATGATGTCTTAATCCGTTCTAATCCCAGAAATGCCCGGTAAATATGTGCTGTCTTGCAAGTTTTCAGTGCTGGGTGTTAATTCTTGCTTTTGAAGAGTCCCTTTGTTCAAGTCAATATCCCTCCATTTGAGTCATATTGATCGTGACTTGCCTTTTTTCCTCTTATTTGAGTCAATGGCAATCTATTTTCAGAATGGAACTGTTTCAACGAATGTTATTCCTTTCTGTCTAATGTAGAGATGCCAAGGCTCAGATTGAAGATGAAGACACCGCTGTTTTTAGCCTCATCAAAACCGATGACTGGGTATCATTCTTACTTTGAACTTTGAAGTCCTTTATCGAGCGAAAAAAATTTCTTTAAATGCAGTTCTTTTGGGTTAGAGAAAGAGGTTTGTCAGGATTAGGTTGTCGTTGGCGATTGGTTGGATGGTCCTCTGTAACTTGTCGCAATTCAACCATAAAATACTTTCAGTTGTCTTGCTGCATAGCTTCAGTTAGAACTCCAAAACGATGTGACAGTTTTCTTCTGCAAATCCTGGTTCATTGGTTGGCGTGTATCGGCATCACGCTGTTTGCTGTGTCAGATACTATTATTAACTGTGTATCGTGTATCATAAAAGCAACCTTTCATCAAGCTACAAGCTTGTTATGATGGCTAACTTTTGTATTGCCTTTTGTGAATATGATACTAGGTTGTGATCTTGGACGAGGGAGGAAAAGATGTGAGCTCGGAGCGGTTAGCTGATTTTATTGGTGATGCAGGGTTTACGGTATGGATTTGTTGGCTTTTGAATTCAATTATTTTTTTACTGGCGGTTCCAAAATGACGATTCAGGTTAACTTGCTTAGTGAGGTGATTAACTTGCGTACCCTGTTCAGGGTGCTGCACGAATGTTGTTTTGCATCGGTGGACCGTATGGTCATGGGAGACAACTGCGGAAACGCGCTAATCTGTCAATTAAGCTGTCATCTTTAATACTCAATCATCAGATTGCTTTAGTAGTGCTTATGGAGCAACTCTACAGGTGGGCTATGTTAACTTCAATCATATATTAAGACTTGTCATTGACTCCTTGTATTCTAGATAGGCATGCATTTATGGCCCGTCTTTCCTGGTTAGGGTTTGATATAATATCCCCCACCGTTGTTTCGATGGAGAGGTTTGAAGAAAAAATGAGGGATGTAATTTTTCTTGCTTTCATGGTTACTTGGGTTGGAGGACATTATATGAACCATTTTCCTTGTATGCGATAAATAAAAAATCTTCCTATATAGGCGATTTAGAAGGAAAACTCCCTTGCTCCATCCCCCTGCGGCCTTTCCCCTTCTAATATCGTATCGAAAGATATACATATGCAATGCGTCTAAAAGTTTAAGCTTTGAATTTGGATGTAAAAAATTGTCTTCTAAACAGAATTCGATTTTATAGGGCATGGACGATTATCAAAGGTCAGAAGTATCATCACTAGCAATTTTGCCCTGTAGATGTCTGCTAACCTAGGTCTCAGAGTTACTGATATGTGGTATTCGTGATACCAATTCGGTTCGAAACAGATGAAAACTAGCAACCTTGCCCAACAGACGGAGGGTCAAAGGAAAGCTCAAAGTTTTCGAATGTACGAGGACACATGGCTCCTATTCATTAGGAAAAACGTAACGAGCTTCATCTGCAAGAGCATTCACGGCGTTGGGCTAAGGGATAGGGAAAGCTGCAACAGTGTCCTAACTGTCCTTTGAGTACTTAGTATATGCAACAGAAGACAAGTGATACTGGCGCTCTTTGTCACCGATGCTTCACTCTGAAAATCTAGTCGGATAAATGAGTTAGTTTCTTGCTAGCAAGCACTGATATTAAAGTACTGACGGCATTTGAACAGGTCCAGACACTGATATTACAGTAGTGACGGGTTGTTCACCCACGCCCTTGGTGTCGTACGGCTTAGCCTCTTTTGCTCTTATCTGAAACGATTTTCGTGAAGATTTGGTTTTCTGAATATTTGTAGGACTGCATACAACAGCTTTGTAATTGCTTTTATATCGTATTTAATTGATTATAGCGACAAATGAGGTTCAAAAGAACTATAAAATTGTTGTACGTTTGTACAACTGTTTTATTCGAAAATTTGTAGAAGCTTTTGTTCTCTTTCTTTTATATTCGTACTGATTTTGGAAGCACTTCGACAGTTCAACTTCACTCACCACCCAGAATCACCAAAAGTCGTTTTCGAATTGGCCTTACATTATGCTACGACAAGAGTTGCGTTGACGACTTGTACTTGATCGTATAGCCCATAGTTTGGTGACTCATTTTACTGTTTCACAAACGCCTTATTTGCCACCTTCGATTGCCTCCTACAGTCCTACCCCGTCTCGCGTCTCCCATACACACAGTTGTGTAAAAACCACTATATTTTCACTTTAACAACCTACGGGGTATTCATCTACTCCGTATTTATTACATGTCTTGAAAATTACAATTGTTTTATGATACAAAACGATTTTACCAAAAATTTCATTATATACGAATTAGTAGTCGTTATCGGGCGACGAATGGTGGATGGCCCACACCACGATAGACTGCGGCGGAAAAGTCTTAAAAAAGACCGTCTAACACTTTCTTATTGATAGACGAATTTCTTGATACATAAAAATGTGACCACATTTTGATTGATTGTGACCATAATTGTATATAATGTGACCATTATTAAGATACATGAAAGTAGTCACATTTTAGTTAACAATGGTCGCGATCAGCCTAAATATGGTCACATTTTATGCATCAATAAGCCCATCTTTCATGTTTTTAGTGATAGATCGTCTTTTAGAAGACTTACTCGACCTCAACTAACCCATGTACATAATAATAATTCTCATTATCAGGTTTGTTTTAAACCAAACCACTTCCCAATCCCCCATATAATTCAACAACCATTTTGTTACTATAAAGTCTCTATTTATTGTTGATTTGTTGGCTCACTTGGCTGATGATAACCCTACAGCAGCTTTGAACTACTCCACGAAATTTATAAGCGTTCTTCTCTCTAGTCGAATTGATTCACTTTTTACGTTTAAATTTTTCAATAAAAGTTGTGAATAAGCATGCCGAAGTAAATGAAATAAAGAGAGTATTTCACGATATAATACTCCAAAAAAATTGTTGCAATATAATTTTAACCTATTACCTACTAACTCCAAAAAAAAAAAAAAAAAAAAATTTGAAAAAATACGTAGTGTAATATATAATGGTCTTATTGAGATGATTTTAACTCATTTTTATCATTTTCTTTATTGCGAGATGATTCATTCATTTATTTAAACTTTTGACTCAAATAATTCAAATTAAAGACTATCTCACCCACGAAAAATTCTCAGGTCCACAGGAAACCATATCATCGTTTTTCCTAATCACTAAGAAATATTTCATTTATTTTTTTTACTAGATTATTTTAACTAGACCCCACTGAAATTTTAAATTGGTTAGGCAATGATATAATCCTTTCAAATGATTTAAGAACTTTTCTGACACCCACTTGTGTAAATATTCTTTTAAAATATCGTCAAACACAAATGATAAGAATCGATTGGATCGGAGCGAGCATACAACAGCCGGTGCAATAGAGCCCACACGGAAACCAAACATTTAAGTGAGACAACCTAAGTTGTCCCCAATCACAGCTCACACACACTCAGTCAATTTTAACAAATACTATATTATATTACTAGTGATATAATAGCATGGTACAATCGTTTATGATTACTTTCTGAGTTTTGTGATAAATTTTTTGAGTTTACACCATTAATATTCGAGCTTTTCAAAGAATTTCTCGAGCAAAGTATTTTAATTTTTTGTGTTATGAATGTGAAATTGGAAATCAACTTAAACAGTTTTTTTAGCAAGATATGAAATTTATAAGTTTGAGCGAAATTTTTTCGAATTGGTATATATATTTTATCAACTTATAAGTAAATTTTTTTGAGCTTTTATGTAAAGATATTGAGTTTTATACATGACTGTATTACAATCGGTGGTACAGTCTACTTACTGGTCAATTTTGGCTTTTATATTTTTCATTTATTTTTGTTACTAAAATTTGCATATTTCACACATAATTTAATACTCAAATCTTTGAACTTTCATAGATACTACTCCCTTCATTCAAAACCAAACTCATCCTCCACTATTCACTACTTAAAAATAAATCGATTATTCTCGACAATCTATAAGATTAAATATAGTCCTGTGAGATCTTGTTAGGTTCGTCTCTAGAATTACAATAATAATATCAAACTTTTATATTTTTCTATAATATAAAATTAAAAATATTTAATTTATAAATTATGTGTGATAAAATAGAATAATGTGTTTGATCTTGAATGGGGAGCGCATGCATACTACTCGTACAATTTTTTTTTTTTTAGACTAATACTACTCGTACAATTATTATTAATGTGTTATGACTGTTTGTCAGTCCATCAGACCATTTACTATTCTCAGTCAATTATTTCTCTGCATAATACTCCTTCGATCATAAATATATTTTAGATAATTTTATAAAAGACGATCTTTTATTAATAAAATAAAAAAAATTTCGCAGAGTTTTGTATATGAAAAATGTGATCACATCTGAACTGATCGTAATTACTAATCATTATTGACTATAATGTGACTATCTTTATACTCCTTTCGTTCCGGTCATTTGTTTACCTCAAATGAATGATACACCTCAAAATAAAATAGGTAAATAAATGACACATTATACTCAATAATGGTCGTGTATATCATACATGTGGTTACATTTCATTAAAAAAAAAAAAAAAAAAAAATCTTCTTCCATTTCCTTAGTGAAAATGAAAGACCATTTTGATGTTATATTTTTACATTTATTTTTATATTGATTTAGACATATTCAAGTAATAAAAAAGTAATTTTTCATATAAAAATTAGCAAGAAGAGCTCACTTACGAAATAAAACGAAAAAAATAGATAAACCATCCAAAAAACGTAAAAAGAAACAAATTTCATCTTAGACGGGTATATCTATTTAATCTTAAAACAAAGTAAGTTTTTAGAATAAAATAAAAACAAAATGTATTAAAAAAAATAAAATATTTTTCTTATATGCAAAAGTGTATCATAGAGTATTTGATCTGTTTTAACATGTATACCTATACTAAGGGAGACGTTTTGAATAAAAAATTGGACAGAAGTTAAAGTACAAAATAATAAAACAAGAAGCAAAATCCAAGAGATGGACATATATATCATGTGATTTTGTGCTTTTCCTTCTTCCTCATTCCAAAAATGCCTCCTCACTTATTATTCCTAGCAATCCTTACACTTCCTCTCCTCCATTCCACATTAGCCAAACTCGAAACACCGAAATACGAGTCCGAGTTCGAGCCTGAGTCCGAGGAATATGGTCCGGAGGGTGTGAAGGTTGACCCGAACCTTGTGTTCGAGAACCCAAGCATCCGCCGGGCCTACATTGCCTTACAAGCTTGGAAGTCGGCTATACATTCCGACCCTATGAACTTCACAGCCAATTGGGTCGGTCCTAATGTTTGTTCCTACACCGGTATCTATTGCGCACCCCTCCCGGCGTCTACTTACCGACCCTCAATACGTGTAGTCGCTAGCGTGGACCTAAACCACGCTGACATAGCCGGTTACCTACCCAACGAGCTCGGGTTACTAACCGAGCTAGCCGTTTTCCACATAAACTCAAATCGATTTTGTGGGACCGTCCCACTAACCTTCAAATCAATGACCCTTTTATACGAGCTAGACATAAGTAACAACCGGTTCGTAGGCAAATTCCCTACGGTCCTACTCTCACTACCGTCCCTAAAATTCCTAGACATTCGATTCAACGAATTCGAGGGCCCGATCCCCCCTGAAGTTTTCAACAAACCGCTAGACGCCTTATTCGTGAACAACAACAGGTTCGTGCACGGGATCCCATCAAACCTCGGAAACTCACCGGTCTCGGTCCTAGTCATGGCTAATAACAACCTAGGAGGGTGCATTCCTACTAGTATAGGTCACATGGGACCCACATTAAATGAAATCATTCTTTTAAATGATAACCTGACCGGTTGTCTACCGGTCCAAATCGGTTTATTAAAACACACGACGGTCTTCGACGTGAGTTTTAATAAATTAAGTGGGCCACTCCCTCCCACCATTGGTGGATTAAAGAGTGTCGAGCAACTCGACGTGGCCCACAACCGATTAACCGGTAAAATACCGGCAAGCGTCTGTACGCTTGCCGGTTTACAAAACTTTACTTATTCTTATAATTATTTCTCCGGCGAGGTGCCGTCTTGCGCCGCCGTACAAGGCGGCGATAAGTCAGAGAACTGTTTTCCGGCGGAAAAATATCAGCGTTCCGCCGGAGAATGCTCGTCTCCCACGGCGCGTCCAGTCGATTGTCGCACTTTCGGTTGCGCAAACACGACACCGCCGCGATCACCGTCGCAGCTTCCGCCGCCGCCGGGGTGGGGCATGTCGTCGCAGACGAGGTATTCCCCGCCACCGCCGCCGGAGCCGTCGCACTATTTTCCGGCGACACCGCCGCCGGCGACGGCGCCGCCGGGAGAAGGAGTGTCGTCGAAAACTTTTCCGGCAGCTCCGCCGCAGGCGCCGGTGACGGCGCCGGCGACGCCGCGGTTGGTGCCAGGTACGTATTTGTATTCATCGCCACCGCCACCGTCATCGGGTTACAACTACGGAGCGACGCCGGTGAAGGAGGAGAGGCTGCCGCCGGTGGCGGGGACGCCATATTTTTCGCCACCGCCGCCGATTTACCCTAATTATTGATAACACTGATTTTCAAATTTTACGAATGTTTGTACGGAGTAATATTTTGTTCATTGATTTGTACGGAGTACTTTTTATGATTACGTAAGATATTATTAACGATTTTATCGACATAGTGTTCTTGTGTTTTTTCGAATTTTAATCGCTAATTTACTGTCGAAGTTAGTTTTTATTAGTTGGGTTGGTTTAGTTTTCACTTGACTTAATTTCTCGTTTTGAGAAGGTCAAGTTGATCGTTTATTGATCGATTAGGCTATTAAGTAAGTAGCTCACGAATTAGCGAGACTTGAGCCATGACAAGAAGGTAAATATTTTTGGTCGAATTCGGTTCGTTTTCCAGCTGATGTTGCCTTTCATGATTTCGATGTAATGATTAAAAAATTACTTTCTATTGTAATTTCATATCACATGCGTTGTACAAAATGCTTTACAATGATGCTTAGAAAAGAAATGGTTTACAAACATTTCACACCACAATTGAAATACGTAGCGTAGTACAAACCAATTTTCTATAGATTCTTACGACTCAGTAGATACAAATTACAAAATAGAAAACTCGATATAAAAATTATAAGCATTGGTGTAACCGTGTAAGCCATTTAACAAAACGGAAAGTTATTATTACTGGCATCGTATTCGTGCTTACTGCTTACTCCGACACAACATTGGTTTTGAGAACGTTGACGGCATATATTGGGTGATGGGAGAGATACGGAGTAATTGTTTAATACCAATGCCAACGTATTGACTGATATTCTCTCTATGCAATTTAAATTATTTTCGTCATTTTTATGGTGTAAATAATCCGGACTAATATATACGAAGTAGAAAGTACCTTCTTTCATTTCAATTTAGCAGCCATATTTAAGTTTTAAGCAGCGAAATTAATTCACGTAAAGACATAAAAGCTAACTTACTACGGTACCATTCTATCGTTCTTAAATTGCTCGACATCCTCGAGGCTCCAAAAATCCGTGCGCTGGGGCATGAACAACATTGTAAAAGCGAAAACATATTTATCGATTACTTTTCAAACTGAAGTTATACATACAAAACATACATAATCATACATTCATACATGGTATAAAATAATCAGGTTTTAACGATATTAAATGAAGCCCGTGCCCCATGGCCTCTAGAGCACAAGCATTATTTTATGTGTGTACAAATCTGCATTCATTTACAACAACAGTAGAGCCTTAGCACCGATTTCCAAAATCAATTGACGCCAACTAATGAGTCATCACTTGGAATGGTCCAAATTTGCATTCAGCTACGTCTTAAGAAAACAAATAAGGAACCTCGAGATCCCACACCAAGTCTGATTTTCTCGTCAATGTATGTAATCTGCAGTTTCACTTCACTCTGTCCACCATACTGAAACTCCAGTCCTCCAACTTTAAGTTGAGGCGCCTCAAATATCACTTGAATCCATCTCTCATCCAACGCTATCAATTTTCCTACGAAAAATGGCCAAGAGTATCACAACTTTGGCTAGCTTAAACAGTTTTCTTAGGACGGGATCAAGTCGTAGTTTAGTGAACGGTGACACAGCAGGAAATAAGGTTTTTGAAGGCGAAAATGTCAAAGGTTTGATTTTGCAGGAGAAACCGTGAAGGCAAGAAAGTTGCTGTGACTAACGTCATAGACCAACAACTATTTTAAAAATGGGGAGTCAGAAAAGACAATTTCGTAAATATCATAGGACAAGAAACAAGAATCTATGCCCCTCTTAACCATTGGATCTAAACATGATTAAATTATCAATCACTTTTACTTATTAGTTATTACTCCGTAGAAGTTAATTGGAAGGAATTGGATGGCTGGTTCTCGCTTACCTTTGAGTGATACCTCTCCATCAAGGAACCCAAATGCAGAAAAGGAAACCTTGTTCCTGATAGTATCTGGAGCTTCAACGGCTTGAATCATCTCCTTCGTGTTAAATATGAGACGGCCAACGGCACTTCGATAGCCTCCTCCAGGAGAGGTTGGATTTGAGCAGTAGACCACATCCCACTCTACAACATTAGACATATTACTGGGTTGCTCGTGCCAATTCTCAGTCTACATCTTTCAAACATGTAAGACTACTGTTTCATTCAACAGTATGCAGTATGCTAGTCATCTTGTCTTTGACTCACAAATCATAATTGTAATGTAGCAATGCATAGAAAGTCTTTGAATCCATGTAGTGGCTTACAAAAGTACAATGGGTCGTTCTATTTGCAACTGCAGCTGATCACATGATGATCACAATGCCCATCTTCTTAGTAAAAATTACTATCTACATCATCCAGAAGTTGGACAACTGACCGGTCACTTTTAGTTTTATTCTGCGTATCGATTCAACAGTAATATCAATATATCTTAATCTCGTGACCTCTATAATCCCTAATCAATAACAAAAAAAGGTGCTTATGATCAGGTTCAGGTTGCGACAACAACTAACTAATGCACACAAATTTGCTATACAATGCCCATTCTCTTAGTATAAATTATCGTCAAGGAACCAACTCAACCAAAAGGTTAAGCCGATGGTGATGGTTGGACGCCCAGGATTGATTTTATAGTCTAACACGCCCCCTCACACTCGAACTAGTGACCTCTCGGCTAACTAGCTTAGATATTTCAATTAGAAGGGAGCGGTGGTGAGATTCGAACTAGTGACCTCTCGGCATTCTAGCTGTGATAGCATGTTAAGAAACCATCTCAACCAAAAGTTAAAGTGATGGTTGGAGACAGAGCATCAATTTAAAACTCTCTCTAACAATTATTCTACTAGCACATTACCAATACTGTAGAATAGACCAATCATTCTGACCACCTATCATTTTGATTGAAACATCCAAACACGTAAAACTCTCAACCACGACAATAGATATTGTGAGTTGTGATTAGATACCATCAACGAACAACCCCATGCTAAACCATCAACAACCTTAGCAAATGTATAAGACAATGAAGCTAAACCATGAACACGAGACTAATTTAGGTAATGTACCCCTAAAGATAACTTTGACAATCGTATCAGCCTATGAAATCGAACATGCAGCGGGACTAAAATATATACCTCCAAAAATGAGAGGGCACTTGACAGGAGCATCAACACAGTAATTTTGAAGCTGCGTAGCTATTTCACCAACTAGTTTATGCTCATCTCTGGTCAATAGAACTCCTCGATCCGTTTGAATGACCTGTAAGATAGAATAGAGATTTCAACCAAAGCACCCATTCTAAGGTTACGTTCGACATGAAAAGCCTAAAACACCGTTACAGAGTTACATAGACTCTTTGATGCTGTTTCCATTCCCAATACAACCCGCTCAAGCGCTCACTGTACTTTCGTTTTTGAATATGATTGAACAAAGCAAACCGATTCACTTCAGTGCTTGTAATTCTCAAAGCAATTTCAACTTAATTTCAGCTCCTTTTTTTAACTCCCTCTCTCTCGGTCATTTGCTTAACTTTCTGTTTTGGGATTGAGCAAAAATTGACGTTTTTCTTTATATAATAAAATAATTTGATCTAAAACGATCATTGATTAGGAAGGACGTCAATTACGCCTAACTGATTTTGGATAATAATTGTACTAAATATTTAGTTTTGTATTAAGTAAACGGTGCACTTATACTCTGTTCCAAAATAAAAGATAAACAAATGTCTCGAGGTAGTAATTTTCAGCTCACTCCAATACAATTTCAATTTTGTCCTTCAGTTCAGTTCAGTCCAGTCGAGTCGTATCGCAAAAATTTCAGATACGATATCGTCCTTCATTTCAGTTCAGTTCAATTGTACCGCAATAATTTCAGCATTCGCATACATTGTACAGGTAACTATATTGCGAACTAGCTTCAATTCTAAGCTCAAAACAATAACAAC
>JAUEKU010110567.1:0-12779 GCA_032274805.1 Gypsophila paniculata
CCGACGCCGTAACGAGTAGATCGTCAATACCCCCTCACTAACCAAATTAACCTAACGCGGAAAATTTGGTCAAAACAGAAACCAAAACTATTCCAACGTTTGTTTCAGAAACAGCAGCAGAAAACAGAAGTTAGAGTGACAGATGACATACTACGAGAAGCTGCCTCTAAAACCGTGGGATTTTCTGGAAGAGAGATAGCCAAGCTAATGGCTAGCGTTCAGGCAGCTGCTTACGGTTGTAAAAGTTGTATCCTTGATCCTCCAATATTCCGTGAGGTTGTAAACTTTAAGGTCGCAGAGCATCAACAGAGGAGGATGTTGGCCAACACTGAAGGCAATACTTCTCAGAAATCATAGAACTTTGCCTGCTGCTTTTTTATCGTAGATTATTGCTTATCGTCTTATTATGAATCCAAGCCCTTAATTGATTTAGACATGTTTGTGTCTTATTTAGCAGCTTGACCGTCGGGCTTAGGATATGACACTTATTAGTTCTTTGTATGTTATTTGTGTCCTTTTGGTCCTAACTACTGGGGCATTTTGAGGTCATAGTTTATTAGGTTAGACATAACAAAACTCCAATAGCTCAGAAAAACGTTGTCTTTGACGTAGTCTCATTTGCTTGTCATAGCACTTTTACAATAAAGCATTCTTTGTTATGTAAACGTCTGCGAACCTTTTTTTATTTCACCAGCTAGAGAATGCCCTTCTTTTAACACGTTTGAAGAACACGCCACACATTTGGGTAGATTAACCTTAAATTAAAAACAAAAATCTCGTAGTATACTACTCCAGTACTCCCTCACCGTTTCGGCTTTGAAAATTAAAAGATGACTAATAAGAAAACGTAAAGAATTCATTAGGATAGTCTTGAATGCTTTGTTGAGACAACGATAGTGCTTTATTGAGTATCACAAAAACGAGAATACCGTGAGATTGGCTTGCGAGTTTGGAGCGGTTTCGTAATGGTTGGGAGAGCTAGATTGGTTCGGTGGGCCGAACACACGTACTCCAGCGAAGTCGATAATCTTGGGTTGAATTCGATATTTGGAGGAATATTAGTAATTAGCATGACATCTCACATAGAGTGTCTTTCGGCGGCCGATACATGCGAATATCAACCAGAAGTTTTGGTGGTTGAATACATGCTGGGCAGTTGAGTTGTCCTCGGCGGATGCTTGACCAACGGTTTCGGAACAGCTCGGTGGACATGCCGTGGGTCCGACGAATTTGATAATGCTAGTACGTGGATTTGATACTAGTTGACTTCAAAGTATTTTGTAGCAGACTCGAAGTATTTGACTTCAAAGTTTGGTCGAGCTTTCATGGTGGTTTTCATTTTTTGTGTCATGCTTCTTGCCTGCCACAAACTTTTTATTATATAATATTTTATCATCACATACACATGGCTTTATACAAGTATGATGATATTAGCGGCAAACTTTTTGCGTCGGCCCTTTTCAAACACGAGTGAATATTTGGGTGGACATGAGTGAATATTTGGGATGGGTCGATTTTCGTGGATTTCAATGGGCATGACCTATCTTTCCCATAGACGGCGCCAAATTGTTTTGGGTAAAAATGAGCTTCTCTGGGTCGCGGAATGACGGTCTTCGGGTTGGCTTGAGTGCTCCTTTGAAAGACCTGAAATATCAAACCCGAGCCCGGGGTTGCCCCGGGGACAAGGCCTCCGACGCCCAAGTCAGTCCCGAAATCATATTATATTTATTGTATTTTATGTAATTATCTAGAGAGATAGAGTAGAGAGAAGTAGGAGGTTTTGGCTTATGGGAGCCCAACCCTTTTACCTTTGGCCCTTGGGGTCTTTATATAGAGGGAGGGTGACATCATCGATGATGTCACCCGCTGATGTCATCGGGTGATGTTATCCAGTGACGTCATCCTATTAGTCTTGTGAGACCGTATAAATAATGCTATTAGTCGTATGTCGAGTCGGAGAATTACACCCCCATCACCGCCAATTAGCTTCCTTGCGTCGTACGGGTTTACTCGCCCGTTGACTCGCACACATGTCAGACTCCTTGGTCCGTGTTTCAAGACGGGCCGAATGGGGAGCCCGCAGGCCGACACCCGGAGCGCGCAGATGTTACTCGCCATAAGGCGCGCGCTGCCTACCACAATCGAGCGGACAACGCTCCCGGAGAACCGGGGTTTAGCCGCCCACCCAATCCGCGTCGGTCCGCACCCTGAGCCGATTGGCGGATCGGTTTTGACCGTTCCACATCCGACCAGGGTGCATTGCCGGCCCCCATCCGCTTCCCTCCCGACAATTTCAAGCACTCTTTGACTCTCTTTTCAAAGTCCTTTTCGTCTTTCCCTCGCGGTACTTGTTCGCTATCGGTCTCTCACCTCCTTAGTAGACTGGTAATACACGACTAACAGCGGATGTGAACAAAGATTACAATGGTTTTCTGATAATCTCTCGCGTAGTCTACTATCTAAGTCCGCGAGCTCATCATAATTATATGACAGTGACGAGTACAAGTCACCCGTCCTCGACCTGCAATTTGGCTTGTCAAATTTCATCAGACCATCGATAAAATTCAACGATGCTGATGGCACATGGACTTCACCAGTTGGCTCCTCTTTCAGATATTAGTTAAAACTCAACGAATCACGAGGAGGAGGTGAAGCAGAAAAGTTGATGATGCCCCAGTGATCAAGAAACCGGAAAATCCGAGCAAAATCTTGTTTCTCAATATCAATACTTAAGTTTTGGAAATCTCCCAGAGATAATCTCTTGAGTGGGTATTCCATATATCTTATCTCTTGAGTGGGTATTCCATATATCTGGCAATAATAGAATTACGGCAATCCAAGTATTTCTCAGGCGTGTGTTGAGGTGATTTGGCATTGAAAAAATGTGGAACGACTTGTCTCTCCAATCTATGAACGGCTGTCGGCTGGAACCACTCTGCCAAAACAGAAAGACATGTACGGAGGGAATATCAACCATCAAATAAAGCTGGTAATAAGTATACTAATGCTTTATTTGATATACAAAAAAAATAAAATGAAGTACTACCCTTATCCAGGTGAAACTACCTACAACCTACTTTTCATTTAGAGCCAATCAACACAAAATACTTATTTTACATTTTCGGTAATTACAATCCTAAATTCCTAATAAATTTCCCTTAATTATAAAAAGATTTGCTTAATCAAGACAACTAGTCTCATTTCCTTTTTTTTAAAGCATGTTTCTTCATATTTGTACAAAAAAAGGGATGGATAATTCCGCCTGGATTGGAGGGATTACTGAACTAGAAGTACCTATTTGGCAAATAACCACGTAAACAAAATCCATTAACTACTTAATAAGTTCATTTCGTACAATTTTGATACCATACCGCCTAAATCGGTCACTTCATACGAATTCTCCAACCACTATATGCATTAGCAAAAAGATCAATTTACATTTGAACTAAGGCATGGAACCTCGAACAATGACCAAAAATTGGCATCAAAATGGCAACAAACACAAATCATTCAATTAGAAGACATAATTTCACGTAATTAGCAACTAGCTAACAAAGAATAAAGCACTACCAGCATGATATACCATAACATCTTACAAATAACTACCTAATAAGTTAATTTAATACATTTTTTATACCTAACTCGCCTAAATCGGCCACTTCATGTGAATTGTCCGGTCACTTTATGCATTAGTTAAAAAAACTACACTTGAACCAAGGTAAGGATCCCCAAACATCGACCATCAATTGGCAGCCAAAAGGCAACAAACATAGCTTAACATTACACAATTTTCATACAAATTAGCCAACAAAGAATAAAGAACTACCAACATAAAGGGGTCTATATTGCTTAAAAAAATTATTTACATTCGAACCAAGGCCGTGAATCGGGGATACTCAACAAAGACCGGAATCGTCAAACAAAATCACCGATTCTGGCATCAAAATGGTAATAAACATAACTAATTTAATCACAACACGGGATTCCATGCAATTTCACGCAAATTAACCAACAAAGAATTAACCAATACCAGCAAGAGGGGGTGGGGAAGGTGGGGTAGAAAGCGGAATATCCCAATACATCTTACACATAACTACTTAATAAATTCTAATCGTACATTATTTATACCATCTAGCCTAAATTGAAGAATAAAGCACTACCGGCATGAAGAGGGATAGAAACCGGAACATTCTACAACATCTTCACAACACCTTTAGTCTCCATAAGAGGGGGCGGGGTAATAACAAAGGGAGCCTCCTGATCAGTCCCGACTAACGCGGGACTACCAGCAGAAACAACAGACAAAACCTGCAACTGCCCTAACGAAATATTCTCCAACACAACACCCTCACACCTATCCCTACCCGCCCCCCATTCGCCAGCACATGCTTAACAGCTAACGGAAACCCCGATATCCTGATCCCGCTCCCTGCTACCACTTCATTCGCACTCGTGTTCTGATCAGCGTTCCGATTAGGGTTAGGGTTTGGATGAAGGTCCTCATCCTCATTTTCATTCTCCTCGTTATCCTCCTCCTCCTCTTCCTCCTCAACCCGATGCCGCTTTGTTACAGCCGGACCCCGGGTTTTCCGCCTCCATTTTCGACGCCCGTCTGCGAAAATTAACGAAAAATCGTTAGTCATTTTTAGTCAATTACTGTTGAATTTTAATTTTAATTGTTTAATTAAAAAAGGGAGCGATTTGTTTTTTCGGGTGTCTCGACGTAACATAAAGGCATTACAACAAACTACGAGGAGGGGGATTGAACTCGGAACCTATTGTCGAAGGTAGCTCCATCTTAACCACTAGGCTAAGACATCTTCAATAAAAGGGGGCGATTTGTTTTTTTGTGGTGTCTCGGCGTATCATAAAGGCATTACAACAAACTAGAGGGAGGGGGATTGAACACGGGAACGGGAACTAGTGTCCGAGGTAACTCGGTTTTAACCACTATGCCAAGACATGTTCGATAAAAGGGTGCGATTAGTGAGACCATAAGACGAGTGAATAATTACCTGATGGAGAGGCTGGCATTTTGTGTAATTGGAATTGGAATTTGTGTTGAGTCAATTGAGAACGAGAGAAAGTGGGGATGGGAGGGAAAATAGGATTGTACATATGAGGTAGTACCTCAAATTATCAAGAATCCGAGTTTTCTTATAAAGTTTTTGAGCTTTTGTGCAAGTTTGTAAACATAGCTCAAAAACTTTGCATAAATACTCAGATTCTCGAACTATGATGTACTCTATCTGTTTCAGTCATTTGTTTACCTTTCTATTTTGGGACGGAGCATAAATGCATCATTTTCTTTATATAAAACTAAATGTTAGTCAAATTATCATCCACTATCATTTAGGCAAAACTGACATCTTTCCAAATCAATGATCGTTTTGGACCAAATTATTTTATTATACATAGAAAAACGTCAATTAGTGCTTAATCCCAAAATAGAAAGGTAAACAAATGACTGAAACAGAGGGAGTATTACATCAGAGGTATGATCCTCTAATTGGGATGGGAGTGTATTGTATTGTATTGGGTCTTCGATTTAGTCTAGTCTACTACAAGTACTAATTTCCGATTCACCCCGGGATCCAAAAAAAGTAATTGCGAAAAGGGGACTTTTAAAAAAAAAATTGCAGGATTGGGTCTTTTCCGTCAACTCCTTCATGATTACCTGTCAATTCCAAACCCGATCTGCGAACCTGACCCAACCCGGTTTTTGTGGGTCAAGACCGAATTGACCCGCAACCCGTTTGACCCAAAAATTCTCGATATCGGTAATGAATTTAATTTAATTTACTTATACGTATTTAATTGAACTTATCAGGAATTAACGGACATAATGGTCATTAAGGGACTTAGTGTTTTGCGGATCTCAATAACTACGAACCGTTGTAGTCTCAATACCTTTCACTACTTAATCTAGATGTGGAGATGATGTTCTAAGCACATTTATCTCAACCACTAGTTTAATACACATCTCCCTTAGAAATTGTGCAAAGTAGTTGTCATACTGAAGCTCAATTGAAAGTATCAGTTGTTGGCGCGGTGGCGCCCTTAAAAGAGTTGATAGCTTCCCATGGAAGGTCGTTGTTAAGATATGCGATTTCCAGCGACAAATTGACCTCATCACTTGATCTCAAAAAATCCAGTTATTCACGACGTTGCCACTTCCTGATATCATTGCTATGTGGCACGCATATATAAGAAAAATGGACGACTTTTTGATCATACAATCCTGCATACTCTTGTTTACAGAACTCAGGGCATCGACAAAAGTCCAGGTCCTCGTTTGCACAAGATTGTGACTCGGTGATGGTCATACGTCGCAAATGCAGCAACATTGATTACTCAATTGGCGCAATGGCAATAGAGCTGTTTAAGAGGAGCAGAACGAAACAAAGCTAAACAAAACAAGGTAACCAAGATATCTTTAAGTCTAGAGCCAAATTTGACCTGGATTTACTGGATCCAAAATACCCATACCCAAATCATGACCCAGAGTTCCCAGACCATCAGTATAAAGTCCAACAAATCCAATCCAAATAGCCTATTTTAGCGAGCAAGATCTCAAATATATATCCTAATTAAGACACATTCACTTTAAATCGATCATGATCATATGGTTGAAAAACTTAGGGAAAAAATATGGGGAAAGAATCAGAAGAGTAACTCTTTTTGGTGTAGTTTGGGACCAACAAGGTTCAGAAAAAAGCTTTAAGTTTCTCCATGATGAGTTTTCACACCGTTGCATTCGAGATTACTGGTTCAAATAATGTAAATGATCGGAGTAGAGTAGGAACTCGATAGCCATGAGTAAACCAAAGGAAGAAAGCACGATCAAGAGCATAAGAAAGATACTTACGAAGAAAAAAGAGCCTCCAAATAGTCACCAACATACGCTAAACAAGGCCAACGATCTGTTCTAATTCTAACCAAAGTGGAACCATCAGAAACTTCCATGCGGAAAACGAGATGATACATGGGCAGAAGGAAGATCAACTCAAGGAAACAGCCCATGTTTACCTTACCGTAGTTACTGATGTTAATCTTGCGATCACTTTCATCTTCACTGCCCATGTATGTCAGACATAGGGGCCCACCATTAGAATCAGTGACGGAATTACTTGCAACTTGCATCAGAAGGAACATGAAAATTATCATTCCAAACAACATTCTTTTGGAAAATGGCCTCCATCCTTCACAAGCCAAACATCAACTAAAGGTCCATCCTTCACAAGCCAAACATCAACTAAAGGTAGGACTTAGGAGGCACTTCCAGTAACTTGACCGACTGGGTCCCATAAATTGCATCAAACCCTTTTCCACCTTTGATTGAAAAGATTTCCCGGCCCGAGTTAGAAGTGGCCCCACAGGCTTCCCACAAAGCATCAAAGAGGCACGGATTATACTTGGGCAGCGTATCTTCCATTATCTGAGGAGGTGCCGGAGCCTTGAGAAACATGTCTTCGATGCCGACCGAGACACTCTGGAGCTGACCGTTACTAACTTGTCCATTTTCAGCATTTGCATCAAAAGTAACATCGACAATGCCAGGTACGGGTTCTCGTGGTTCTAATTCAATGGTAAGTAGGGTCCGGGAAACGGGTTTGTCAGAAAAGGGGGTTCCAGCTGGGACTATGTCTTTTGAATCATGTCTTGGGATACTCTCGGCAGCAGATGATTCACCTAGAAGAATTGGGACATGACATAATGGTATAGAATAAGGAGCTTATGACGAGAACTTGAGCACTATTCAATACATAACTGTACGACATTAACTTGTGACGATTCAAATCCCCATATTTCACTAAACGGCCCACACCTGAAACTCAAAGTACAATGTATTCTGATGTTGAGACCTGACATATACCTGAAATCAGGAATCCATGAAAAATGCTTCCTCAATGTGTCCACAATCTCCGAAAGTTTTGAATCCATCACTCTAAGTGGGACCTGGGGTCTGGGGATGATCTATTCTTATGGTGTCTGAGATATATTCTATGGCATTGCTATCCTCCTTCTGAATAGACAACTGTTTGTCCTCCTTTAAGCCATCAACAAACCGTTCTTCCTTAACTTCATAGGCCAAACCAGGTAAAGCCAATGACCAAGATTGTTTCACAAGCAACGGTATCACCCGCTCAACATGGATGTAAGATGAAATACTTTTAGATTTCTTCGGGTCTTGTGACAGAGACGACTGAAAATTTGGCGAAGGTGAAAGAGCATATAATTGATCACCAAGAGTTAGTATATGTCTGAGCTTTTTGCCAGGTATGCATATCAGCATTCGTAGGTAAATCCTGCAAATTACAGAGACACTGAATCACTGAGTATATTATGAGCGAAAACAAAGGAAGGGGAAGAACAATGCAAGATCTTAACCAATGACTCCAAGCCTATTCATATTACATAAAACAATTTCCACAGGCATGTAATTTTCTGTGTCCACGATATAACCCACAACACCCTTCTCGCTAGAAATAATGCAGCATAAATATAACCCACATCACCCATCCGGCCTTCCCCATAATTATGCATGATAGATGTTTTACAATCAGTCTCCGGAAAAGTGGTCTCAGAATAATATAGTGTGCGACCAACTCAATCAACTAAAATCCCCAACCTTATATTAATATATGTATTAATCCACAAGAAACTGAAAATAGAAGTAACTAATCCATCATATGAGGCACCATGATATTATAGTGAGAATGTCTCACATCAGAGTTTGTGGGTGCTTTAAATAAAAATTTGAGAGAAATTAGATATCCAAGAATTAATTGAAGGATGCAAAAGTACTTTCACACAACTATTTATATAAGAAAGATGCCCATCATAGTACCTCGCATTGTCACAGACCTCAAGATTAGGGAAATAAAGGGACATAAATGCAAGGAGACGAGAAAGTCCCATGAACAAACGGGAGCTATGATGGTGCAACACCATTGTACAGCAAACACCTATGGGTCTGCTTCTCTTGGACCAAGAATTCAACCCGGTATCTGGACCTTGCTTCTCAACAAGGAAAAATGTGAACTTCATAAGTAGTTCTAACAATCTATGAGGAGGTATGGTATCGTTCTTCCCAATTTTATCAAATAGTAGGAAATATGCTGAGAGTCTATAGTTTATGCTAATTTTAGGAATTAAATGTTCATCTACTGTCTGAAGCAGCTTCTTCCCCACCCAGCAGTGCTTCTCACAGCTCAAAAGGCGATCAATTACAGCGACCACCATGGGAACCAGCTTGCACTAGTCTAATAGCGCTGCAGTTACAGCAATAAAATCATTTACAGTCCAAATTATTTTCAAAAGGATGCTTGAATGTGATGTATACTGTAACAGAGCATAAAGGAAGGACGTGTAAGTCAACAACTGAAGGAAACCTCTAAACGGAATTTCTTCAAGAATCTTCCACAATCGCCAGTAGAATTTCAAGAACAAGTACAGATACAGTATACAGATGAGGTACAAATACAACATGAACGAAATCACTACTTAGGCATCAAGCCATATTCCACGGCAGGCCAAGCATCTAGGCATGTTTAGTGAAGTAAAATGATGTCATTCTGTAAAGCCTAAAACATTCATCTCATAAATAACAGCTAGAAGATGTAATTGTAAGCCTTTTCAAAAATATTAACCGAGTGAATATCGTTATTCTAACAGCACAAATTGAACCTATATTAAATCTCTTTATTCAAAACAATAGACAGCAGCCGTAAAATGGAAGAACAGTTTGAGCCGCAACCAAAATAGACTTGATTGTGCTTAAAAATAAACAGAATCTACGCCACTCCATCATTAGAGGTAGAAGAGATGGTGCTGATGCACAATGATACTATGTTATTAAGAGGTTTAGAATAACCTAAGACACAACCAACATGACTCCCATTTTTCTCAACAACATGACTCGTCAATCGTCACTTATAACCAGCAATGCAACCCTTTTCCATCATTATACTCCTTTCAATATATCTACACTTCAGTGACCACGCAATCGGCAACACTTATCAGTAAACGAGAGCGGGCAGAGAATTTACCTACATAGATCAGAAGATGGGAGACTGAATTATATGTTTGACAACGGATAAGTCAGTGTCCGAATGAGGTGACACGCCAATTATGGCTCTCCTGTCCATCATATATGTCAGGAAACCACCTAGAAAGCGTCAAAACAACATGCCAAAGCATAGGATCAGAGTTATACAACAAGCCACCAAACTGGACCTTCAACAGGGACGTCTGCAATTCAAGCCCAACCGCCAATGGCATCACCCTCGAAACAAACTCCACCATCCCACACGGGGTCATCACATGCACCCACTCCAACGAAAACGAAACCACCCTCCTCAACTCCTTCAAACTCGTTCCCAACAACTCCACATTTCCATTCCCACACTCATCACCATCACCACCAAGTAACGACAAGGGCACGTTAAACGGAACCAAAGGAAAAGCAGTACCAAAAATCGAACAGACACTAAATCTACAGCTTAACAACACCATGAACAATCTCTAATAACAAAAGGTCACTTTGACAAGCATGGGTCCTTTCATTATGACAAACACCCTATAAATGTCCCACGCCCACAATTCCGATAAGCAAACCCGAAATTTCATGATAAGTCAGTGTCCGAATACGCCAATTAAAAATTTGTGCAATGTCCGGAAAGCCACTGCAGGCTCTGTGCTCCAATAAGGCAGCCATTTATAAGCCTCCACACAAACAAGACCGTCTTTCAAACATGTCACAATGGCAGGAACACTGCCATTTTGGGTCGTACCCGAATCACCAACAACGGAGCTAAAAGCAGGCTTATTTGCTTTCAGTACAAGTAGATCATAAACCTTCGGGTAAAAATTCGACTCAAACCTACAAATTAAGTTTATTTCTTTGCAACATCCTTCTCAGACACCGACCCCACAAAACCCAACAATCAATGAAGAGTACGCAGCAGAAACACCATCCTCTTTAGAAATCTGAACTAACCGCCTACAAATGTCTTTTTCCTGCCCATCATACATGTCGGGAAACCACCTAGAAAGCGTCAAAACCACATGCCAAAGCATAGGATCAGGACGGCCCATCGAACAAACTCCAACAAAAACGAAACCACTCTCCTCAAGTCCTTGAAACTCGTCCCCGACAACTCCACATAACCATCACCACCAAGCAACGACAAGGGCACGTTAAACGGAATTAAAAACCAAACAGACACTAAATCTACAGCCTAACAACACTATAAACAATCTCTAAGAACAAAAGAAGGTAACAATATGAACAAGCATGGGTCCTGTCATTCCTAGGGATGTCAGTGGGGCGGGTAAAAGCGAATACGGTTATAAAAGAGATCAAAATGTAACACTATAAACAATCTCTAATAACAAAAGAAGGTAACTTTGATAAGCATGGGTCCTATCTAGGGATGTCAGTGGGGCGGATAAAAGCGAATACGGTTGTAAAAGATATCAAAATGTAACACTATAAACAATCTCTAATAACAAAAGAAGGTAACACTATGAACAAGCATGGGTCCCACAATTCCGATAAGGAAACCCGGCATTTCCCTCTCAACCCAGTGATTCGGCCTGTTAATTATCGCTAATAAGACGTAAGCTCAACCCCACAATTCCCCTAATTTACATCAATATCTCGGTCTCGGCAATCAATAACTGTTCTTTAAGGTGTAAATTGATCCCCCACATTATCGACCGGAGATTGGATTACATTTCTTAGAGTTAGGATCAAATTGGGGAGGAATTGATCAAATTGGGATTTGAGTAGAGATGAGAGTGTGAAATTGGGGATGAAATTGGTTTTTATACCCGGACCGGTCTTGAACGATTCTGTTATGTTAAATATACGGTTATTGTTTTTAAACTAATCAACTTTTTAAATTATTCATTTCATATTCGGTGATCACAATATCTATATTGAAAATGCTTAACACTCAAAGATAACCCATGGAACTTAGTTATGAAATTCTCGATTGAGCGATAAGGTGAAATTCATGTGAGTCTTGAGAGTTGGGATTGAAGTACCAATGATTCACTTGGAAACTTCTTTTAAAATAACTCAACAATTACGCCCGCTTGGATCTTATTTTCCTTTAGATTTAAGACCTAAGTTTGCGTCCTTTGTGGGACGGGTAAGCTAACACGACGACAACAATAAACAAGTTCAAAATGACACAAGCAAACAAAGTTAGACTAGAGATATGGGACACAAATACTATTATACCACCAGATGTATATTAGCATGGTACATCCGTAGATAATGAGTTTTTGAGCTTTGTCATTTAATTTGTTGAGCTTATAACCAAAGGATTTGAGCTGCTATATAATTTTTTTGAGTTACTAATGGTATTTGGGATCAACTTAAACAATGTTTTTCAATAACATATGAAGGTTATGAACTTTAAATATAAATTGTTTTTAGGTTTTATACAACTTTTTCAACTTGCAACTAAAATCTTTCGAGTTTCCTTAGTAAAATGTTTTTTTTTTTTTGGCAACAAGAAAAGTTGTAATTATATAAGGCAAAGGTTCTTAAAAGAACCAAAATTACATCCAGAAGAAAGCACGCCTACTAAATTAGAAGCTAAGACTAATACAATACAACAATTATAAATGCTTCTAGAAATAAATTGATGATAGATAAGATGATAGTGCTGATTATCCATGATGTGTTGGTGGAGTACGGTAGAATGAGTGCGAGGAACATCTCCGACGACATCTTTACAGCTGGAAACTCCAACGGACCATTG
>JAUEKU010110678.1:0-12778 GCA_032274805.1 Gypsophila paniculata
CAGTTTGGAAACCATCAGCACCACCGACGCCATCACCCCCTAATGGAAACTCCTCACCTCCCTCTTCCCTCGCCGGCTCGCCCACCACCACCCTAACCACCCTCCAACCTTCCCGGAAGCCCCCTCCAACCACCACAATACTCCACCTAACCACTGGAACCACCGACCTCCACTTCTCTCTCTACCTCTCCAACATCCTCCACTTTATCGGCACCCGCCGTTGAGAGTTCCCAATTCCTTGCACAATACTCCGAGTAAGTGTAATACGTGGTGGTTATGTTGAAATAATACCGATAGTTGTGGGCACATTAGGTGTGTAGTGGAGTGTGTTCATGGTGGAGTTGATTTGGGCTAAAAATGGAGTTTAAGTTGATTTGGGAAGAAGAGGAGGTTAGGGGAGTGACATTTAAGTGATAAACGTCAATTTTAGGGTGTTTTAAATGTATTAACCGGCTCTATTTTTTACCTACTAGAACCGGTCAAAATTGGCTTGAGTATATTATTGGAAGGGTGATTTAATACTTGGTATTATTCTTGTGAATTCTTCCTTTTCTTTATTGTTTTTCGTGCTACATTTTTATTCACTTGTTTATAACAAAATACTTATGTAATGTTTCCGAGTATGATGTCTTGATCTTTTGAGTATTAATGTCAATATTGTAGGATTTTCGTTGAGTAACGAGGAGATGGAAGATGCGGATGAGCAATTTTCTAGGGTCATATTCTTTGAAGACATAAGCGACTATCTCTTCTCATTGATCTCTCCCGAAGCTCGTTTATCTCTTGTTTTGCAGTTCATTGATTTCTTTGGTGGGGTGGTATCTCAGTGGTTAGTGTTTTTTGTGCAGCTCTTTTGACTTTAGTGTAATATTGTAGATCTGCCAGTTACATTCTCTATACAGTATTAAAGCACCTTGAATTCTTTATGCTGTTCTTTGCCATGTACACAATCTTTTTCCGTTTTCAAATGGATTTAGGGCAAAATGGAAAGAATCGGGTTAACTTATTTGCGTATGATAACTGGTTTGTGAGGTGCGGGATTTGTCTGTATCATGGTTATATTGGATTTATTGTGATTTTTGTTTGAACATTAAGCTAGCTGTTGGCAGTAGGCTTCTTAAGAACAAACAGAATTCAGGTTGATGATATAGTTTCAAGTTGGAGGTTCTATATATATGTTTAAGATGAGGTGATTGGAGTAAAGATAAGAATGGCTGTTTCTCCGTGCTCTAGAAAAGTCCCTACCCTACCGAGGGTATTTGGAAGGAAGAAATTTTGTCTTTCCTAGTTAGTTTAAGCTTGTTCTTTGAGGGGGAAACTTTTAATCATCTGTTGATCTTTTTCCCTTGGGTGCTCTCTTGGTTGCATGTTTCCTCTCTTTGTGGTTCAATCTTCTAGAGTTAAGAACTTACCATATTATGGTGGCCTAGAAAAGGAGGATGTAAACAATATTTGATTCCAGTCTTCACACATGGTGCACTGTATTTGGCTGAGTATATGGCAGAAAGAAACTAACCATCCAACAAGGAGACAAACTTCATTTTAAGCATTTTGTGTATATAGTGTCACACCTGTTGGGCGACCAAAAGAGACCTCGGTAAGTATGGGGAACAGATAAAAATGGTTAAGGGTAGAATAAGATTTAAGGAAACAATATGAAGACAATGTATGGCACTAGAGAGGACTACTTGGAGGGAAAGACCGCATAGAGGATAAATTTTGAACTCTTATTTTAATTTGTTATCTTACTTTTCTTTTTATAGTTTTTGACTCATTCTTTTTTATATCTTCCTAACTATTTTTTCCGCTTTAGTTCAATTCTTTCCTTTTCCTATTATTTTGTTAAGTTTCAAACTTTTTACTATTACTTTGCTATTCTTTTGTGCTTCTTTTTCCCCCCTATGAAATTTTATACGGATGCTATTCTTTTGTGCTTCTTTTTTCCCCCTATGAAATTTTATATGGAATTATTTTATAACCACCTCTCATTTAATTTAATCTATTGTTCTTTTTCTTACGTTTTCCAAACTATACTCCGTATTTATTATTAGGATTTTTTAATTTAAAAATTTATGATCTTCTCTTTTATGCTATTCCTTATTCTTTATTTACTCTCCATGGATGATTCCAGATTATGATTTATGTTAGCTGAACCCAAGTGTATTGTTGTTCTCGTTGTCGCCGGCTTTTGTTGTTGATAATTTTATGGTTTTGTCAGTAGGTGGTTCATGATTTTGTGGGCTTGAGTTTTGGTGTTTCATCTCTTTCTCTTCATGGAAGTCATATTCTTGTCGGCATCGTAACTTGGTGTCTATGGAAAATAAGAAATAGCCAAACAGTGAAAAGTGCTCATATCAGTATAGAGCTTTGTTTGATGTGTTTGGAGTAGTCAGCCTTGTTTGTGTACTTTCCAACTTTCATAGTTGTGTGTATTCATATGTGATTGGCTTACAAACCCGTGTCTGTTACAGCATTTGCACAAACTCTTCAAGTTGGAATGAGAAAATTCTCAGTTTGGAAACATTACCGGACTCTATTTTAGAGTACATTGGAAACTTAAATGGTGCCGGGAAATTAGAAAGTGGCCCAAACAGTTTCAGCTGGGAATTTCTATCGGAAAATCGACATAGCTCTGCAAGGAATGAAATCATGAATTTTCTGCGAAATGCTGCTCTCCTGTGCTTAAAAGTTTTCCCTCGGAATTACAAGTTAGAAGAGGCTATTCTTCAAGCTGAAGAAAAGGCTAAAGTGGGAATCAACACACTGCAGCAAACAGCTATGCCTTCCCGTGCTTTGGCAAAGAACCTTTTAAAGAGTGATCGACAGGTATTCGTGATATTTAATTGCTGTTCTTTTTCTTTTCTGCGTGAAGTTCGATAAAATTACATGATATGTATGATTAGTGCTACTGATTAAAAAAGGGGAAACATTTTTTTTATGGAGGACCTGATTGTTCTTTGTCGTTCACTGAAGAAAGTGCATCTGATTTGTAGGATGTCCTATTATGCGGAGTTTATGCGCGGAGGGAGGCTGCTTTTGGGAATATTGACCATGCGAGAAAAGTGTTTGACATGGCACTGTCATCTTTAAGTGGGCTTCCCTTGGTATTCTGCTTTTTCTTGCATCACTCTCTTTCCACTCTCCAGCTTTCCTGCAGTTTTTCAGTTTACCTTATTGTCTCATACGCATATGTCAATATTGGAGGAACTAAAGGATTTTTTGTCAGAAGGTAGATAACATTTACCCAAGTTGTAAGGAAGGTACCTAATTTTTTTTTTTTGGCCCAGACGTAGCTAGCATTTACTAATTTTTTGTTGAAAGGTACCAAAATCTAAAAAGGTCAATTTTTTGTCATCGACTTACGAAGGCTGAGTTGGACTTTAATAACTCGTTTTCCTTCATTTATCTGCCATATCCTCATTTTCACTCTTCTACCATTCATTTTTTTACTCTTCATCTACTCATCTCCCCTCTCATTTACCCTTAATTTTACCTACCGCTTTTCCCCTTCATCTTCCTCAATTTTCACTTTCGATCTGCGTGAAGTATATCATCATCCTCATTAGTCATCAAATTATAAGTCCTTTCAACAAAAGCTTTGTATTTTTTACTAATTGTATGTGATTGAGTGCATACCTCATCTAAATTGTTAAATTTCTGTTATTATTGTTGTGTGATTAGTGTTATTGTGTGATGATTGCTGTTTGATTTTTCTTTTTTCAACCTATGAAATCAATAATTTTTGAAGCAAAAATTCTATTTTTTTTATTAATGTATAATTATTGTTGAACTGTAATTACCCATGTTTCGTGCTTATTTATCTTAGTGAACTTGTTTTTGAACTTTAATTACTCTTGTTTCATGCTTATTTTTTTTTTTTGGTTTGCTAATTTCTTACTGTCGTAGAGGATAGTAGAAGTTTAATTGTTTACGTGATGTTTTCATAGTAAAAATGAGTATGTGAACAGCAATCAGACGAAGTAGTGATTGCAAAACTAATATGATAGTGGAGTATTTGAGACTAAGAATTATAAAATTGAGGATGTAAGAGGGGCTATGCTGATAAATCTCCCAAAAAAAAGGAAAATGAAGAAGGTGAAAAATTAAATGGAAATAATGAAATGGGGAAGATGGGGAATGTAATATATTAGGCCTTGCTTGTATTGAGGGTAATTGTTAACCTAGTAATAAAAGTCAACGTAAGAGAAAAATGGAGAAAATGAAGCTAAGTGGTGGGAATAAGAATGAAGATGGAGAAAAATGAAAATGATTTCCTTACCAAATGGGGGGTGATTTACCCACCTCCATCCTAGGGTGATGCATTACCCCTATATGGGGATAATTGTTACTCCACCATCATCATTTTTCACTCTCTATAGCCACTACTCACCACCATTTTTCAAGATTTTGCTCTTGTGTTGACCACCATTACCACCGTAATGATCACCCTCAATCCAAACGAGTCTTAAATAAGAGTACATAATGAATTTGGAAGGAAAAAAAATAGCCAAATCAGCAAAACAAAGTCAATAAAGTCCAACTTAGCCTTGCTCCGTTAGTCAATGACGGAAAATTAACTTTTTTGACGGAAATCTCATTTTGGTACCTTTCAACAAAAAGTAAATGTTAGGTACGCATGAGGGAAAAAAAAAGGTTAGGTACCTTTCGGTTTAAATGTTAGGTACCTTATGACAATAAATCCGAAAATATATTATATGTTCACATGATCCCCCCCAAAGCCTCCAAATGACCATAATTAAATAGGTACATCAATGATGTATGAAGGCACTTTTTGTGTGACCGAGGTCATGGGGATAGTAGGGATACTCATAGTATTGAATCTTGGGAGTAATAAATTGTGACCACTTTGTCAAGGTTTTGAAGGTTCGTTTTTGAGGTGGTTTTACTTGATTAATTAATGGCGCTAGAAATCTGTCAATTAGCCCTATTGTGGGTCCATAAATAAGATAAGCTGATAAGGCGCTAGCTCTACAATTGTATGTTGAGAGACACAAATCTCAAGTATTAGCGAGAAATCCTGTCTATCTAAAAGCACCATTTGACCAGAATGTGGCTAAGAGACACTCAAGCACTTCCTGTTTTCATTTCTAATATAGCGTCAGTAAGATATTATTGAGTAAGAAAGCCTGGCAATGGACCATGTCATCCATTATTTTTCATTGTCAGTAAAAGCCAAATTGTGCAAGATGTGTTGTCATGTAGATTCCGTATCGTTCCAAATTTGCTATTAATTTTGTGAAATTAAGACATTTTCTGTTTCCGTTAGTTTCTAATGAAAGAGTGGACGTCCTTCTAGAGGAAGTAAATTATTTACAGTTCACTGCTTGTTTGGTTTACGAGTTTATCATGGAATTGTAAATCTCCATGAAATTTAAACTCACATGAAAAATCAATTCATGTGAATTAAAAAAAAAAAAGAAAAGAAAAGAAAAAAAAAATAAAAAAAACTCTGGTGATACTGATCATAAAGGAATTGCAGTTTATCTAGAAATGTGTACTTACCTAGGGAGGGGGCAGATAAATGACTTCCTACACATTGTCGGAAATAAAATTCCATGGTAAGTTCTACTTCCCCATAAATTTGGCCAATAAACAAGAATTTATTTCTTCAATTCCTGGGATATCTTAATTCATCTGAATTAAGTTGGCATCTTGATAGGTTCGCTGTAGCTCTGCCATCTTGATAGGTTAGCTGTATGTTTGCCTTCAAGTTTTTTCTTGTCAGGTTCTTATTTTAAAAGTACGCCTTGGATGAGGAACTGGCCAAAACAGCTCAGGCACCTTAGGTGCGCCTTTTAGTTAGCATTGCTAGCGGGGCATGCTACTATGCAATATTCATATCTTTTTTGTTTACAGTTTAATTATGCCGTCCATCTTGGCCCATTCTGCCTACTTTTGCTCCTTTTACTTGTAACCAACTTTAAAATCTTCAAAATGGATATCATCAACCTAAAATTTATTAGATGAATACAAATTTATTTCCAACAATAGTGCCCCTTGTGTATATGGGAGGTGCGCTATTCCCTTGTGCCTTGGGCCTCGTTGCCTAGACACACCTCGCGCCTTTTAAAACTAAGGCCAACTTTGCAACGGACACGCCTTTTAAAACGGACAGTTTTGCAACTATTTTTAAGCATCCACCATACTAAATTGTCGATAAAACTCGTCAAAATGATTGTTAACCGAAATTTTACTACAATGATTGGCCATCGGCGGTTGACTTTTGCGTACCCAAATTGCTGGCTCGAGTTTATTTAAAAGAATCTTTTTGTTCATTAAAGTAGTAGTGGCATTTGCAAGGTTGTGTTTGGACTCTGACTATTTATTGAAGTGAACTCAGTGTAGTCAGTGTGGGTTTGATACGAACTTCTCATGTCACTGTGTATACTTTTAGGTTGTGTATTACTTGTAATCTATTTTAAACTCTATCCCATTTTTGTTAGGCCTTAAGTCTCTGTATGCCTTTTTTTCCAAACAGGAAAGTCAGACTGCCCCAATGCTTTATCTCTGGTATGCAGAAATGGAACTTGCTGGTGGTTATAGTGGTGAATCAGAGTCCAACTCACGTGCACTGCACATATTATCTTGCTTAGGAAGTGGAACTACTTACGGCCCATACAAAGGGCGACCACTAAGCACAAAATTGCTCAGGGCACACCAGGGTTTCAAAGAGCACATAAATGCCATAAAATCACTATGGGCACGTGAACTTGTGAGTGATAGTTCTGTTGCTCTTATTTGTTCGGCTGCTCAATATGAACGTTTGACCATAGGATGGGCTGCTGGAGTTAAAGTGCTCGCTGATGCTCTTTCGATGGTACTTCCAGGTATCGATTTTGGGTTCACATGCTCTTGATATTTATTGTTTCGTTTCCTTGTTATCTTCCTTCTCCTTGCTTGCTTCTTTTTAGGCATTACTCATTAGGCTATTTAATTGATATGACACGTAAGGGGTTTAAGAAAAATAACCATCTTTGATTGCCAGGAATTAAGCAATAGTCTATTTTAAGCAAGAGAGAGCGGTGCATGTCCAATATAAGTACATTATCAAGTAACAATACTTGTGGTTGAGTTCCGATTGGATTAGTGATGCCCAATAGGAGACTAGGTCTAGATCCTCAGTTATATTGAGATGATTTAACCTCTGCGGTTTCGTTCTATGGCTATAATATTACTATAGCTACAGCTCCTGATATATTTTACAGCTCATAAACTCAGGAAAATGTTTACTGCCAATAACTGGTCAAAGCATGTCTATAATTTATTAATAGAAGAAATGCATTTTTAATGTAAGGCCCTTGTCTTTTCATTTTCCACTACAGTTAGCTCATCCCAATATTTCCTATTCCAGTATGCCAAGGCAAGGTACTTCTGGCACAAATGGCCTCCAGCAAGATACCGCCCAAGACCAAACTCGCCCGTTTTTACCCAATTGTTTAACCTGAAACCTGGTCAAATGGGTTAGTGTTATGATCAATTTATTGGGTTGATGAATGATCAGCAGGTAAAGTGTGGTCTTGCTGTATTCCTCATAATACACAAAGGCCAAATTAGAAACCTTGTTTCTTTCGGGTCAATTCTGTTTTCCTTTCATCTTCAAGTTTAATAAAAATGTATATCACTATGTTCCATTTAAGATGATGTCTCGTTTGTATTGAATCACAATAGCTCATTACACCATTGTTTATGACTTATAATTTTGTGACTTCCAGTTTAAAGTATTCAACTAATTATCATATGAGCTGTAAAAGGTGGCTATAGTAACATTTTTCCTTCATTGGCATCTGGCCAATAGTCGCACCACAATTAGCTTCAAATATGATATCACTTCTAACTTCAAAAACGACCACGTACACCTTTGAGCACTACCCCCCACCACAACCAACTTCAAATACTGCCACTTCCTCACCAACTCTTTTGAAGGGCACCACCTTAGTTATGCTGCCAACATCGACTAACACGCCTTAGTCGCCCCACAAACACCACCACCTCTAAACATCAAGACTACTGCCATTTCTCCTCCATTCCCTACCTTTAAATACCAAGACCTTTGAACAACGTCACCATGACCCTTCTTGAAACATTACAACCCCACCGCTCCCCTTCCCACCCTTTTTTTGCTCAACCAAATCCGTCCTTTGTGGTCGTCGATGAACGAAATGTGGTCCTTGGGGTGAGATATTTGGTCATCTATCATAGTGGTCGTGGCGGTTGTGGTGAAGGTGGTGGTTATGAACATGGTAGTGCTGTCTTGGTGGTGGTGGTGGTAGTGCTGGTAGCTTCATAGAGTGGGAAGGGTGGGCTGTTTAGTTAGAAAAAGGGTGGGTGGTTCTATCGTCAAAAGGTATGAGTGACTTAAGGAATTGTATTACTTTTAGTAAGGTTACTATTGTATGTTACACAAGTTTTCCATGCCAAATAAGGAAATGAAGCATTTCCCATGAATAGGAGGGAATATATTGAAGTTGCTAATCATGAATTTAATGTTAATCAAACTTCTATAATGTAAAAATAGTGGATTGGCCGTCCAACCCAGATGACAAGTCTAAAGATATGTCTGCACATGGGTATATCTTATATAGATCTGATCTGATCCTATCACAATTTCGGATAAGAGTCTCATGTTTATTAGATATCCCAAGTCTGACTAACATAATACATTAATACCTCTTTGTTGTCCCTCAAAGATCTTAATATCCACTGTTTTCTCAATATCTTTTGTTTTTAACTTGCTTATGGTTGACGAATATGCAACTTTGAATTATGCTTTGTCAATTTGTTTGTCAGTCTATGCACTTTGCATTCCATCTTCCTTCACTATTTCTAAGTAATATTTTGGAGGAGCCAACCCAAACTTCAAATATTACAGTTTTTGTATATTCTTATGTTGCTGCCACTAAGACATAGTTATCTTAATCATCAAATTTCCTGAATTTTATCATAGAGAGGAAGAGAAGAAGCTATCAGCTTGAATTCTTACTTAACTACCACGTGAGGATGCTTGAACAGCATCAAGAAGAAGCAACAAAGTCAAAACTTCTGCAATCTGTACTGCTGGGGTTGCAAATATACCCTTTCAATCCAGAACTTTTTCGCTCCCTGGTACATCTTAGCCATCTGCATATTGTGCCCAACAAACTCCGTCAGATCTTTGACGATCTATGGCAAAAGTAAGATTCTTATTAATGAGTTTCCGCAAAATAAACAGAAGATAGATATTGGATACAAATGTCATCCTGTTATTATCCTATGCTTCAATTCTTGTCATCCTCAGTTATTTTATTGGGTTGGTGACATTGGTCCTTTGACGGAGCTTTTACCAATCCCAATGGAACCAGATGAAACTACTCTTTGGCATTGTGGTGTATAAGAAATTGGCTCATTACATTGTCCGTGCTCATAACCTGTAGTCAAGAGGGCATCTAATCAGTGCATTTTTCATCAACCATATGTCAAAAGTCACTGATAACAGAATGTGTAGCTTACCCAATAATCCCACTACCCTCCCGCCTGATTCTTTATTGAGGCGTTTGGCTTTGTCGATGTTTATACATCTAGGTAAAAGGGGGTTGCTGTTTGTGTATTTTGATGGCAGCTTAGATATGAGTGGTGTTATAAACATTTTTGGAAGTTCTTTTTTGGTGGATTTGTGGCAAGGGCAAACCGCTTTAGTAGAAGCGTTGAGCAAGCACAGATAGCTTTAACTGATATTAGGGCAATATATGGTTGGATAATAGCACTTATGGTATTGTGGCGTTTCATGATATTTTACCATAAGTGACTGTGGTCTCATTATACTGTTGAAAGTAGAAGGAATACTAGAACTGGTTGGGGTAAAATGATTACTCGTGTTATGATATATCCTCAAAGTTAATAAGATACCAACTCATGATAATATAATGAACAGGTTTAATAAAAAAAGGTCAGTAGCTAAAAGAAGACTATATAATTCTGTGGGTTCCTTATCTTAGGATGTTTTAGTTTTATTTTATCATTTGTTTTTGACATGTGTTGTGTGCTGAGTGTTTAGCACGCGTCTATTCAATGGTGTTATAAATTAATCGTCAACCAACTTTGGAGCCAACACGGTAATATTTCTTTTGCATTCAATGTGATCGTCAACCAACTTTGGAGCCAACACGGTACTATTCTTCTGCATTAAATAAAACAAATGATCCCTTGAATGCTGCATTAAGAGAACTCTTCGTTAGGGAAACACAGCCGTCTCAATTTCAATTGTTCAGTTGGAAGACAGGTTCTAGCTTTGTAGGGCACTAGAAACTTAAACCTCTATCAATTATGGTCATGCTTTATTAAGATAAGGTTTATAGTTAGAAGTTGGTGTTTTTTCGTTTTGCCTTGACAAGAGGACTTTTTATCCACTCTTTCATTTTTTTATTCGTTAATATCATTGTTCTCTCATCTTTTTTCTTTTGGATTGATACTCTTGGTATGGTACACCAAGAGTGGACTGACTTGTTTTGTACTTTTGAAAATATTGATGTAATTTTAACTATCATATCTTGTGATTTTGGTTGTAGTTTGCTTTTCTTTAGCTGACTTTTCGACTCTGTCTTGTGGCCCTATCTGTTTACTTATTTTAGATAATTTTGGATGCACACAGGAGCCCATCAGTTATCCTTTCATTGTTTTCCCTGTCATATGAGCTGAGTAGAGGTGGCTCACAGCATAGGATCCATGGATTGTTTGAAAGAGCATTGACAAATGATAAGTTGCGTTCGTCTGTTCTTCTTTGGCGGTGTTATATTGCATATGAGATTGATAAGGGGAACATATCTTCTGCAAGAAGAGCCTTTTTCCGGGCTATCCATGCATGTCCATGGTAAGATTGCTTTCGATACTGTTTCGACAATTTTCAAAATTGCTTCTCTTATGTGCTGAATATGCTGGCAAATCGAGTATGTATTTGTATAGTAGACTTTCATACTACTAACAGCTGTGATTTGTGAACATGAAATAATTGGAATACTTGAATCTTATCAACTTTTTGTTTTGGACATACTTTTCTTGGTAGTACAAGTTTAGCAGAATAAATCCACAAGATTCAGTTTTAGGATAATTGGCAGAAATATATGTCACATAAGTTGCTGTTGTGTAAGTTTCCAATGAACTGTAAAGTTCAAGAACACGACTCTGGCTTTGTCAAACTTCTAGGCCCTAATGACCATGTAGTAGGGCTACATCTGTTTGGGTTTACTAGGCAAGTTCTCAATAAGGCCTGTTTGATTCAAATATAAAACCTGAGAATGGCCACTCAAATTCTTTAAAGGATCAATGGGTAACCTCTTTTAACATGAAAGCTCAAATCTAAAGGCCAGTTTGATTTAGTTAATTTGTGAGTATTTGTTAAGGCTTCACATGTCGCAGTTGTACTAGTCAAGTTCTCATAAAGGTAAGTGTGATTCAGCTAATATTTGAAAAGTGCTGCTCAAATTTATTAAGGATTAGTGATCTTTGACATAGAAGATCAACTTTTTCACGATAAACAAATAAATAAGAACAAAAATATGCGAGGCCTGATAGGTAGGAGTGTAGGACCGTTCTATTAATTATACATTGGACAAATTTTTTAACTGGTCGATGCGGCTTTTCTTGGAGATTCTATATACTTTGTCAGTTGGCGCTGATCATAATGCTGCATCTAAATTGTCTGTTTTCTTGGTATGATAAAGTGACTTCCAGATTCCCTCACTTTAAGTTTAGCTAATGCTCCCTCTATATCTGTCAAAAATGTTGCAATAATTTTTTGTCCATATATTAAGAAAGTAGTATAGAGAAGTAACATGGAAAATTCGACCGATGACTTGGTAATGAAAGGGTGATATTTATTCATTGGCCATGAAAATGTAAAGTTGACTCATTCTCATCTTCCTTTTTTTAGACTCTATGCGAATGCATTCATTTTGAAGCATGCAAGAATTGAGTGTTTTATATTCGATAATACGATTGTAGAAATCACGAAAAAGGAATAACAATACTAGATAATATGGCACCAAGGAAGTAGGATTTTACCATATCTAGTAAACTAGGGGCCTATTCTATTTCTCTTCAATGTACACATGGCTTTAAATGGTTAATTTAAGGTAAAATCTGACCGACAAGCTATGTCAATGAGGAAGCTGAAGTGCCTTGATGGAAAACCATGAAGTTTGGAATAAGGAGGTATTGATGATGCTTGCTTGTTTGGAAGACTATATAGGCAAGAATGTAACTAAAATGGAGTTTGAGTACATGATGAGTCACATCATCAACTTGAACACTTGTGCATGAGTATCTTAAGTCAATTCAAGATTGTTAATTGTTTTTGTTTTTAAGTCCTCGACAATCAAAGTCCTTAATGAAGCTCGATAGATCACCTCTCTTCACAAACACAATCGTCCGATTGATTGAGTTGAGGAAAAGTTTTATAGATATCAATTTTGATGTTTGTATTTGCATTTTGGGCAGCGCTGAACATGTTTGTAGTTTGTGGTTATGAAGCCTCTCTAGCAAATGTGTGAAAAATGTTCAACCCTTATAAATCACATATAAGTGTCGCACATTGATCAGAGTGTATATTGTTTATTACTCCCTCCATTTCATTCATTTAGCCCCACTTTCCCTTTTTGACAATTTCACTCATTTAGCCCCATTTCCAAATTCATCTACTTTTTCCATTCAAAATTACCAAAATAACCCTACTTTTTCACAATTTTCCATACACACAACTTACATATTATTTGAAAATACCATTATA
>JAUEKU010110788.1:0-12778 GCA_032274805.1 Gypsophila paniculata
CCCCGATTTGGGAAAAGCTTGTCTGTGCCGAGTAATCCTTATCTGTAAAGAGTACGTCCTTTTTTTTATTGTATTTTTTTATTGAATTTTTGATTTTTTATTACTCTCTTTATTTATTTATTTATTTATTTTCACTTTTTAAATTGTCCATTTTTTATTAAATAATTACTTGTAGGCTCAATTTGTTTGACGAGAATTTAAAGTTTGAGAACATTTATGTTACAATTTTAATTTTAATTATTAACTATTTGACACAAAGTCTCGCATAAGACAATCGCACGTCAAATTTATTGATGGTCTTTTACTAATTTATTCAATCTTTGTTATAGATTATGTATGATAAATAAAAGTAGGTTTTACAGCATAAGACGATCTCACGTAAAATTTACTGTTCAATAAAATATCTCGATAAAATGGGCAGAGTGAGGACCAAAGCAGTGATCACATAACAACAAATAAAACCCACGCTCGATGTCGGTCGGTGATTTAATGATAGGTACTGGAGTCTGGAGATATGTTGGCTAGTTATGGAGTACATATTTGCTTATTAATACTAATACTACAATAATTTTTGAGACGGTTTTACATGGAATTATAAATTTATCGTTAGTAAGTCGTCTTTGTAAAGGGTGCACAAAGGCTGGAACTTCAGTTTTTGGGAGCGCTTGTTTTTGAGGATCTGTTTTTAGAACCTAAATAAAGCATGTTATTGATCGACTCTGATCCGAGCCATTCACGATCAACATTTGGCCCCCTCTTCGCAACTAGCTCCATAACGATTCCATTGTGGACCGATTAGGGCATGGAAAAATCATCTCCCTGATTTTCTATCAATCTCGAATACCGACCACATTCATCCAAGGAAAATGACAGTATTTGAAAGTAATGGAATTAAATTGTGACAATCAATTCAAGCATTTACAATGTTATTGTTGACTTTATACATACAAATCTAATCTTTCATTTATTCCCTTCAATTACAAGTATTTAACAAACAATCAATTATCATGTTAATAATATGCTATTACCTAAATTTCTAACAATATAAACTATTGTGACATGAACATTCATGCCTACTTATGACTTCCTAATGTCTTTCTGTGGTCGACGTTACAGTACTTACAGATCACCAGATGACTTATGTCAGTATGTCTAGGAGTAAATATGATGACAGCTTCATTACGCGACCGCCTTGCCTTTGGGGATTTTATCGCAATATGCTGGAGCCCATCCAATCCTGTTTTTCTCGTTGTCGTAGACCACCACCTTATCTTGCATCGAAATATCTGTGAAAAGATGGATCAATGGCAGGTCATGCCATAATCAGAAATGTACAGTCGTCTTAATTCTTATAATCGACATCTTTAGTACAAGTGTCGTTTACTCGTTTTCGTAATCATAACCGAAAATATATGCGTATTCTTACCTCCGATGATGTTGTAATTTTGGAGACCTACTTCAGTGCCATTCAGAATTCCTAAACAGACACTGCCTCTTGCCTGCGAGCAGGAGAAAAAAGGATTAGGTCCATTTTTATTGAGAATGTTTGTTGTTGAGAATGTAATGTCCGCAGAGAGTGTGAGACGTGGAGAGATTGTGAAGTTGCTTACTGAGATAATAAGATAGTTTTCAGGAGGGATGTCAAATTGAGGTGAGGATCTGCCTCCATTATCGAAGCTTAGTGCCAAAGGCTTGAAATACTTGCGTACATCCCGAATGCTTTTGAAAGGTCTTTTACCTTTCCAGCAAACGGGGAGTGTGTCATCATCAATTGCGTCTTTCAGGGATGTCTTGTATAGATCTTTGGTCATCTGCAAAGCAATTATCATTTATTTCTGAACGGTCAAATTTGCACAGACTATACTGAGATTGGTAGAAGAAACACAATAGCGTGATTTAAGAAAAAACATCAAGCAATTTATTATTCTACGAGCAACATTTTACCAGGGAGATGAGGGCGTGATAGGCCTGAGAGGCGAAGTAGGTGTACGAACTCCCGCTATCAAAAACCACGAAAAGATTCTCAACTTCAGTTGTTTTCCGACCATATATGAGCTCTGCGAATCCAGGAGAATAATGCTTCCTGGAAAACGTTCATGTCAGGCTGAATTCTGAAGAATGTCAAAGAAAAGGGGATGATAATGTAGCAAGGAAAGTTCATCACGAATGTTGGCGTGACATAGGCGTCCAATCAAGACGAGAAGAATCGTAAATATTGTCTCCAAAGAACATGTAGCCTCCCCCCTGGCCACTTAAGCAGTGGCCAACAACATTTCGCGTCACGCCCTGGTCACTGAGTTGTGAAACGATGCTGATTTTGCCCTTCCCAAGGCCAAGTACCCCATCCAAGGGATGATGAGAAGGTCCAGGAATCTGATCATATCCACACCTGCAAATCGTAAAACATTATTTAACAAATCACATCTGAAGAAAAATGGCATGAAATATGATGACGATGTAAAAACATTGATAAATGACAGAAACCTGAGTACCTATTACCCGAATCAAACCCAACAGTCCTCATCCATAATCACTGACATAAAAACAACCCGACCTAAACTGACCCAACTCAAACCCAACCGCAATAACAAGTTTGAACCAAAACTTGGAATAATCACCTTGTTCAACCGTAAGACAGTCTTACTTAATGTTTTTGCTCAAGTGGGAGACAAAAGTAGCAAAGGTAAACATGAAGGAAACTAACCCAATTGCGACACGGGGACTACTTCTGTGTCCGTCAGTGAGGTTAAAGGAAACGGCATCCTTGAGGAGAACGCCAAGGGAGGAACCACCATCTGCATACTCAACCTCATAATCACATTGCTCAGGGCTTTCCAACTTGTAATATTCAGGTTGAACAGCTGCACAAAAGGGGTCTCTGGAATGTATCAGGTCATTGCTCGGTTTATACAGGGGATGAGGAGCCTGCAGAATATATTTCCAATCACGTAATGAAAAAATCGAAGGCAGCAGATTTGCTTAATTTTCCGGTAAAATCATAAGAATCTCACATTTAAGTATTTAACCACACCATTATAATGCCGTCCATGGTATACATTGGAATTAGATCTTCATAAGTCATAACTTCCAAGTATTCACTCATACAAAGTACTCCGTATGTGTTATGAGTATTTTGTTTCTTTATGGTTACGTTCATCTGTAAACATCAGTTAAGATAATTTGAGGAGGATTTAGCGACTTACTCTAGTGCAGTGAACACAAGGTGCGTCACATTGGAGCCAAGTGAGATCACTGCCTGTATCGGGGTCAAGAAAGTACGGTCTTGGAGGCTCGCCTATGTGCATCAGTACATAGTAGAATCTGCACAGCAAGTCCTTTATATGTCTTAAAGATGACATTTTTCTAAAGAGAAACAATAACTACATTCTGTAAGATAATTCATCGACACGTGGAAAACAGTAATCTCTTAACAAAAACGATAATATCTCTCAATCAAATGAATCATCCAAAATGAACAACTATTCTAGATTCTGATCAGCAAAATTCAAACAGAACAACGAGCAAAAACAGAAATCACAGCTGACATACACAAAATCCTCACATTTTCATAACCAGAAAACCATCTTTCCAAACCAGGGCCGTACAATGATTTTGTATGCCACTGTTCCGAAACTATAAACAAGACCCTTCAGAACTGCATAACAATAGTTAACTACAACTAACTAAAATACGATTCCATTTCAGACACAACTGAAACAGCCACCAACCATCAAAACCAACATCCAAGAAATGCACCAAATCAACAAACTCAAGAACCAACCAAAACGAAACAAACACGACAGAAAAACAAGAATCATTACCCTCTAGGATAAACATTGCCAAACATAGGAAGAACGATAGAAGAAGCCACTTTATTAGCCAACAACGACGAATACAATGCTTTAGAAAGCATCGGACGACCCCTGTAATAATTATGAGGACCTCTTCTTTCATCATCTGTACCTCTGTATGAACACTTAGTCATCGTAACCGTCCCAAGAAACACCAACAGTAACAGCCATAGTGGTACTTGGGACTGTTTCTCAAACTTCATCATTGTAAAATTTTGTCACTGTTTATTGACAATGAATTTTCTGTAGGAAAGTTCAGTTGTTTTGTTTTTTGTTGTTGTCCCTTCTGTGTTTGACAAGAAATTGTTTGATGTTTGTTTTTCTAACAGTTGAAGGGTATTTTAGGTTCGTTGAAATGGTCGTTAAGTCTTATTATATATAGGTCTTGGATGTTAGGTAGGACTCGACACAGTGTCGGACTCTTATTGTATCATATATCCAAATATCTATCGTTTTAACCCTAGTTTTTGTGTATTCACCAAGTTTCTATTTATGATTACTAGTTATACTCCGTGTATTTTTCCGTATTTGGCTACTTAAGATCAATGTTTTGAAAATTTTTCGTACATACGTTAAGAGAATATTGCATAATATGCTACTAAAATAATTATATGTGATGTTATAAAAAAAAAATTCAGAAAATTATATTTCCCACGAAAAAAAAACTATATAAATGGCAAGAAAATATCGCCGTCTTTATAACTATATAATCACGGATGGAGGCCTTATCATGTCAAAAAGGAATCGTTTTATATAAAAAAAATAAGTATAATTATAAATGAGTTTTCTTTGCTTGACTGATAAAAATAGGTATTGCCTCCATTTTCTTTCAATGCATAAAAGATAGTACAGTATATCACACCCTTTAGCTTGTACACTACTATGATTTTTGTAATGTTCTTTTCTTGCTCAATAAATTAACACAAAAACCAACATTGACTTATACCCAACTACATCTCTGACTCTACCTACAGAATAAAGAAAAGAATCCATTTTTTTAGCTCAAAATAAAATAATAATATAGTTCCTCGATAAGTCGATAGAATTACTCATATATTCTATATTTTTTAAGTCCCAAACGAAAAGTGTGTTATTAGTCTTTTACCATCAAAATGTAAATGAAACGGAATAAAAAGGAATACGTATACAATTGAATGGGGCCGAGAAAAGAATTGTATTGTATTGTATGTATAGAAAGAAACATATCACATATGGATGATAATTAAGAGAGACTATAGATGCAAGAATAATGTTCATAAATGAAAGTTCTTGAAAGTTTCTTGAAAGCTACATTTTGGATGCATTTATGAAGACAAAAAAAAGAGATTAAAAAAACTAAACTGGGCTTACTTCACAAGTCACAACTTTTTCTTCTGCTTTTTTGCAAGTCAAAGTTAATTGGGCTTTGAAACTTGTACGTCAGTGGGCTACAAGCCCATACCAAATACCCTATAAAAACAAGGGTTAGTAGTGTTAAAAGTATCAGATTAAAGAACAGTTAAGATCATCAAAATGTAAATCTCAAAAACTAGTCAACATTAAGTACAATGTTATAGATCTACTTACGAAAACGTTAAATTAGCAAAATAACCATACAGAGTATATACGAGTATACGACTATACGACAAAGAACGGGGATTTTAATAAGGATTCAACAATGATAGGAAGTCGTGAGATGATACGAATACGGATATGAAGTAATCACACAATAAGGGGAGTAAAGTTTCAAAACTGGATTTGAGAGATCTTGTTGCTATAATGTCCCTAAAGGCAGTCGTCTACTTCATTTCATGGACTTGCATTAGCCGGTCTCATACTACGATACTAAAGGATATGAGTTTGACATCTCACACGTCATTTAAACATTGTTTCAACACCATATTAAGAGCAAAGACAGGGAAGGGGGAAGGAGCGAGAGGGAAGGAAAGGCGAACAAAATGACACCATTTACCGTAAAGTACGTGTTAGAGTGATTCTGATTTGACATGGAGGAAACAAAATCTCTAGGTTCCCCTCCTTCACTCCATCCCAAGTCGCAAACCAAACAACGGAATTTGTGAATTTCCCTTCCCTCCCTTTAGGGGATAGATTTGACAGTAACATTGTCGTTATACCGTCCGTCATCATGGTCACTGTATTAGGATCAGCTTTTCATCATAGACGGATTAGACGCAAATAAGCAACAGATCCGAAAGAAACAGCAAAATATATCCCCAAGAAGATTAAATATTTTCATATATGCTCCCAAAAGTTACAATGCAAATCACAGGCATGTTTCCTGTCTAGATGAACAATAAGAATGGTCAGATCTCAGTAAGGGTAATACTAAGGTCATATGATGTATCTTTACAAAAAGTACTCGTCCTCTATCGCAAAATTCTCTAATAACTCGTTGCACAAAAAGCGACCCTCCTTGTTTTGCCAGCCGTTTAGCCACAACGCTTCTGTGTCAGGGGAGAAAACAAGCTCGACAGATCCTGGCAAAATTAACACCCACTTTAAAATACCAGCGGAGCACAGCTAGTCAATGACTGTTGTAGATTTAAATTTACTCCACTAAATTTAGGGCTTAACTTCGGAAATTCAGATGACAAGAAGTCTCAAAGTACAATGTTGATAACTTTAATTTGCTTGGCCAGTTTTGAAGAGGGCTTATGATAGTGGTTGAGACGGAAGTTTGTAGACAGTATTGACAAAAGGTCGTCACTCGCCTCCCACACTACAACAAGATTTTCTCGGCCGTATGAAAATAGGACTATGGAATCTTCAAGGTGACTCGTGTTTGAACACATAGAGCTTTAGGGCCTATACAGGTTGCCTACAGCATGTAGCTTTGTCGTCAACCAGGAAAAATCCCAGCAGCAAAAGGTCTTGACTACTACAAATCAACCAAATTATTTTTTCATATTATTTTTCATGACGATAATCTACAGAAAACATGGCCTAAGACTATAATAGGAACAATTCATCATCAATTCATCAATGTCCTATGACAGAGTTTTCCTGACAAATTCAGTGATCAATTTTATCATTCCGTTCTACATTGGTTCAATGTATGATTCTCAGAAACCATCACCTTAAAGGCTACAACAGAGCCTGTCTATTGAAATTCACAACAATCCTTCAGGCACAGTCTGATGAATCACACAAACATCTAAGCTATACAAGCTCTAAACAAAGACCAGAACAGAATATCTAAGGGAAAAGCGATCAGCTAGTCAAGTATCTCAAGTTTTCAAAACGATATGAAAACATCAAGGAAGAACCTCATTCAGATGCTTATGACAGTTGAAGCAAGTAACAGCTGGCTACTTTTTCCAATAGTAAAGCACCATGACAAACTAAAAATAGCAACGATTTTACATGGCCATATGGGCCTGACGAGAGAACTAAGCACCACTGGCTGCAGCGATATTGCATTGAACATCTTAGGGCTCATTGATGTCTAACCTCCTCAAACTTCAACAAAGCATCAACCATACGTCAGTTTACATTGAAATACCACAATGGGACCAAGTTGTTAAATGGATTGGAGGCCTCAGTTATACTCACTCAAAATCCGAGGACAGAAAACTATAAGGGAGTTAGCTTAATATATAGAGTCCACATGGAAAGACTGAAAGAGTAAAAAGGGTCACTAAAACAGGGTGATTAGGATACAAAGATACTTAGCCATTCATCATTTCAAGTGAAATATCGTCTCCTGTAGGATAACTACGTTGGGATGAGAAGCTGTGCATTAAACAAAAGTTCAGAGAGAATTATCATAGCATAATTTTAGTTGAAAAAAAAGGTAGAAGTGGACAACAAAAATATAAGCTAGGAATATTTGGCGGAAGTTGTGTGCCCGAAAACAGGCCTTCAGATAATGACCGGCATTTTGAGTTCTGCTAGGGAAATATGACTTAGAACTTGGGTTAAATCTTCAACTCATTCCACATGTCCAACCAGTTCAAGAGTAGAGTTCCTAGTCACAATGGAATATCCTTTATGCAGACAAAAATGAGATCAAGAGTTTGGATCGAGTAAAAAAGGAATCAATATCGTCATCTCCCTCCTAACTTCACCAATCTTTCTTTCCCAAAACATATGAACGGAATGTTTTTAACCATCAGAAGGACAAATAAATTTAGACTCCTGGGAGACAATGAGAGCAAAGAATTACTTCAAAGATGATTCTTCATAACCAACATTCTTATGCACCGAAGCTGAAGTCCAACGACTCCAATCTCAAGACTCTCAATGATTTCGAGCAATTAGCCACACATCACAAATTAACTGTACAGCAATACTTCCTATACCCAATCCACCATCTTATAATACAAGTGCGGGAAAGAACAAAGATCAGCGGAAAAAGAACATCTGATCTACTAATACTTGACAAACACTCTGGAGTTTCAGAGCTTACTGGACTCCACTGACTCGAAGCTTATGCTTCAGAACGGTGATGTATGGAAAGGACCGCAGCAGACACAACGTCAGGATATGGAAGGGGCGACAAAATCTCCACAAGTGCTTGTAGAGTATATGGCAAATATTTATGAAAGCGCGGTTGCTCAACAAACTAACAGCAACTCCCATTTTGTCTCAAGAGACACATCCCATTTTTCACAAAAATAATACAGCTAATAACCCTCCAAAATTTAAGTATTAGAGCTAACGTCTTAGTTTCAATAGGTAACGGGCTCACTGACAAGACGCATCACATCGAAACTCGTGCACACAAGCCCAAGGCGAAGCAAACCTCAAGCGCAATGCACATGAGAAGTATTGCTTTTGGAATAGATTGTAAATTCAGAATGAAATTTTGTACAATAATAGCCTTTTTCGGATTTCAAAAGGGGCTAACATGTGAAAAAATAAGGGAAAATGAGGTAATGTGAAAGGCGAAATATAAACAGCTAGACGAAAAAAAACACAGAATTTGCATTAGTGCACTAGCTAGCTGCGGTTTCTATGCAAGCCGCCCCGAAGATGGCCCAAGTGGTTTTGAGTAATTGAAATTGTGCCTTGGCAAGGCAAATATTTCTAAACAAGCACATCATACAGTCACATAAAACATCCAATTAATCACTTTGCTCAACAAACATAAACACGCGATTGCAACATAAAGACGATTAAGAAGAGCGGAAGCTCCTCACCTTATAAATAGCCTTCCAACACACTGCAGGAACAAAGACCGCAAGCTCAGCAAAGAACAGCATTGGACTAAGTAGCATTGGTGAGGGCCCGTGGTTCCTCACGAAAAGTCAAAGACATATTAGGAGCTAAATCGACATTCTCAACCTTCACACTGCCGTTTACCAAGTTGTTTTTACAATGCAACTGCCTTCTGCTATATGTTTTAGAGCATCGACCTTCAAGCTTCACGAATTGAGACACACACTGACTGGATTCTGGCTTCACAACCCGAGACAACTTCCGACTATACGTCTTCAAAAGAGAACCATTCCACTGATTACGCTTCACAATTTTTGACGCCTTCCCCTTCCGAACATAAGTAATCACACAACTCTTAGAATCCCCACTGCATTTCCCGTCTTGTGCTCCATCAAACTTGTTCCCACATTCTTGTTTAACCCCACCCGATACATTCCCATCTCGAACTTGTAATGAATTCATGTTCATACCGTCAACATCAACCCCAACTTCCGTTGCCCTACCAGAAAAACTCACTTCATTTACCCCCCTCGACTCCAAACCATTAACCCGAGGAACATCAACACAATGAGAACTCAACGAGCACGAATTCCTCGATATCCTAGGCGAGCTATTCATCTCCCTATGCAACCTAATTGCCAAACGCGCATCCTCATCAACCACCGACTCTCCCTTATCCCCACCACTATCCACCGCAACAATACCTAAAGCACCGTTAGCAAGCTCCACGGCCTTCTTAGCCGCCATAATTTTCCGAAACATATTCTCCTTCAACTCAGCCGCCACGACAACCTTCTCATCAGCAACAACATTAGCCTCATTCACCACATCCACCAAACACTTCCCCTTCTCGACACCGTTCTTACCTAATCTTTTCCTACTCGATCCGATCCTACCGATTCGACTCCGATTAAATTCCTTCTCTAACAAACTAGGCATCCAACAATCAAAACAAACACTAAATTCATCATCACAACAATTACCTGACAAATCGAAAGAAAACTTCGTTACGCAATCCTTGTGAACTCTCCGACGACATTTCTTGCAATCGTAATACTCCGACGAAACCCTAGTCAAACAATACGAACAAAATTGCGATGATTCAACAAGATTATGACAACTTTTACATAAAAGAACAATTCTCCACTCACTCCTTAGAATTAAGATCCTATTTTTAGGGTTTGTGCTGTTAATTCGTCGATTGCAGCAATTACAATCGCATAATTTCGGCAATTCTCTCGTTTTCTTGTCCCTAGGGTTTGGCGGCTGCGGTGGCGGAAACTCCGGCGCCGTCGACGGTGGTTTCTTCATCGGCGCCGGTGAAATTGAGGAGAAATTGAAGATCTGATTGAAATTAGGGTTTTTTTTTTCAATTTGGGGATTTTTTTTTTTATTTTTTCTGCAGAGTTTTGTTCTCTGCACAATGTATTTCAGATGTGCAGAGGAAAAGAAAACCAACAGTTTCTTCAAAAACTGTTTTCTATGTATTTTAGGTGCCAGTTGTAGCCAGTCGGAACTGATACAGCGTCACCAGGTGGTACCGAGTTTCAGAAACACAATATCCACAGACGATATTAGTTTATTCGGAGTAATATTTTTAAAATAGCATGGGGGTAACGATGAAAATTCGTTTATCTTATCAATGTTTACGGGTTTGTGTCGACTTGGGATGTATGTAACTAATCTTTATGCAGAATTGAAAGAGTCAATGAGTAGTGGGACAAATTGATTTGGTGAGTATAAACAGAAACATCACACAAACTTATCATGTGTTTATACTGTCACTTTGGTTTAACATTGTGGATCTTATCTTTTCATGTGGTGATGTGGACTATTAAAAAAAAGATCTAGTTTTCTGGTGTAATTACACAAAACTGAACTGCACATGACCCGTCCAAAAGTCCGTGGCATATGATCTTTCAAGCACTTCGACATCACGTAAAGAGTTGTAGAAGTTGAGACGACGAGCTATCCGTCACCAAGGATGCAATATGTTTGTTCTTCCACCGAACTAAATCACTATACTAGTGTTTGCTAAGTTATTTGGTAGTCATTCAACGGTAGTACTTATTAGCGTTTTACTTATAACTACACTTGAAACTCGTGGCAAGTATAAACTGCTCTTATACATCTCTCTGGAACAAAATGATATACGACTATACGAGTACTTCCCATATGGCGTTGCTTAGACTTGGCTGCGAATTCTAACGCCTAACTTATACAAATTCTCATTTAAGACCGGTATATCCGTCTTAACCTTACAACGGATCAAGTAGTTAGTATAAAACAAAAGTAAACTGTATTGAAAAAAGCAAAAGACTTGTGTTATATGAACAAGTGGGATGATATTTGACCCGTTTTAACCTTAAAACGGATAATCCGTCTTAAGGGAGACTTACTGACTTACTTAAGGAAAACTCTATCATGATTTTGGCTTAAAATACGTGTTCCGAATATGATTTGACGTCAATAAGATGTCTCAGGTATAGCAGAAGTTGTCATATACTCTATATTTTGATTGATTAGCATTCCTGCAGCAATAATGTCACTGAAAAATGCAATTTTCAGGGATACATTTTTGTCCAAAGCTATCTACCAAACAGTTCAACTTTCTGAGTAACTAGTAATTAAATTGGCAAATTACATAATAAGATAAAGATAAGTTATGATTAAGCCAATGTCGACAAATTCTTGTTTAAAGCCGTTGTAATAACCTAAGACCACGATGTATACAATTGAGCATCACAAATTCTGTATAAGTTGTGCAGATTGCAAAACTTCTTGTCATGGTTTAATAAAACTTCAGAATCTTCAATTGCAGCCATTTCAAAGGGTGCAAATCTTAAACTGATAAGACTAGTGGTACTACAAGGGCCGGAAGAAGGTGCGTCGACAATCGAAGTAGCGTCAGGGCTAGAAATTGTAACTACTGATGGGTAAAAGTGGAAAATGCAATTTTTGGGACCGCAAAAAATAAAGTACTCCATATATGCTCAAATTTTGAAAAGACAATCGTTCAAACCACCACTCAACTATACGTAAAGCTTTTGGTAACTTCATATTTATATTACTTTTACCGTTATTATGTAATGCTCCGAACTCGATATAAAGACTATTAAATTTTTGACAATGACCAAAACGTTCATCTGTGACATACAACACCCAATAACATTCCACCAATTACTCATCAAATTAAATTTACTTTTTTACCATGCACATATGTGTAACGTGTGACACTATTATATACGTTCATAATTTTATAATTGACATCATATTTTTTTTTAGTTGTGTACTCAAAATGAAGAATTTTTGTGTGTTCTTTGTGGTGATTTTATTAGCAACAATTTGGGAAATTCAAGGGAATAATGAGGAAAATGTGATCACATTGCATCAATCAAATTTTAGTCAAATTGTGTCTAAACATGACTTCATTGTTGTTGAGTTTTATACTCCTTGGTATGTTTCTTTCCTACTACTTCTATGTTACTGTGTGTCTCTATAAAGTATCGGTTGTTTAATTGTTTCTAATTGCACATCAGTCTTAAACCGTGCCTAAATTTCATTAGATATGTTATAAGAATAATGGACAGCCAAAACAATTCTCTAATTCATGAGATTTTTCAATTCACGTGATTTTTTTTATGGTAGTCGTCCGAACGACTACTTATACTAGCTAACATCAATTTTGAAACATGTCTTTGCTTCAGGTGTGACCACTCCAAAAGGCTTGCTCCTGAGGTAATTATATTGTACATCCTTCGATCCAC
>JAUEKU010110898.1:0-12773 GCA_032274805.1 Gypsophila paniculata
TTCCGCTTTACTATTGTTTTAGTGAGTAGAAATAAGTGTATTAATATTAATTTGCGGCATACGATTTAAGCCCGTCATTTATGTATTTCACTGTTTTCTTAGTTTTACAACAATTTTCATATATTCATAACATTTATTTCTGAAGTTATTTTCAGTCAAAGTTTCAATTTAAAAAAAAAATATAGAAATGGAAGAGTTAATAAAACCGGAGCAAGTATTTTTTTTTTTTTTAACATCTAGAGTAAGTGTAATTTAATTTCAGAAAATAAAGACAACCGTTAAAATTGTCCAAAAAAAATATTAATGGTTCAATTTAAATGACATGTGTTTATTGAGAGGAGGTATATTATACATAAACGACAATTTTATATCTACTTACAATTTTGTACAAAGATGAAAGATAATGTATTGACTAGGACGGAGGAAGGTGGTCAATATATCAACGTACCCAATATATCGACATCTATTTTCATAGCCCCGCGCCCTCGAATAGTCCAAGCCAACCCATTGGCAGCCTGGGTCAACACAGGCCTAACAGGGGATCCTTCCCTCTAGTCCAGCGCAACGCGCCAAAGCCCGATTGTTTTCAGAGGGGGTAACTATTTCAAATGGAATCTGGGTGATGGCCTCACAGCCCATCCAAATGGATACAATGGCAACCACTAGGGCGGGGGAAATACTTCGATTAAGTCTCAATAAAGGAGATGCAACACGAACACGAACAAGAAACACGCCATTACATGATAATTACGAAAAGACAAAAAAACTACTCCCTCCCGGAAATTGAACAAAAATCTCAGTTCTGTGTTTAAAAGCTTAAACTCCACATCATTTTTGAACTTCGACACATATCAAACGTTAAATTAGAGTTTTACAATCTTCAGAATTGTACAGAGTTACAGACATTGTTGGATGACAGCCTAAATTTAATTTCCGAGGAGTACGACTCTTGGATGTAGTTTTCCTCAGCACCAAGTTTATAGGTTCTGCGGTGCACACAGAAAACCAGTAAGCCCTCTGGTCTCCCAACCGATATCAGATACGTAGGCATGCAATTTCTCATAACCCGGTGAGAAAAATGGGAATAGGTAAACTAACTCCTCAAACAAATCATACACCCAAAATACCCGGGGTATGAATTGCACGTAGGGTTATGAGAAAATAAAGGAAAAAGGAAAATATAAATTCTCGAAAGATAATTGGAAGATTTTCATCTTTATTTATCAGGTCTAAATCCTTTTTCTCCTTCCGGAACCAGAACTTGTTCCCACTTTTCTAGAGCCAGAAATTTCCTCGTGGTCTATACTACCTTCGACATTGTTTTCAACCACTATATTCCCATTGGCAAGAATTTCTGTATTTATATCAAGTTTCCTGCTTTGGACAGCCAATACATCCTTGAGCTTTTTCTTCTCTTCCAATTTCTTTAAAGCAGCTATACGGTATGTTTGTTCAAGCTCACATTCAGTTTCTACCATTTGAGATGTAGTCGGCTTATCACTGGTTTTATTTATTGGTTCTATTTGTTCCGTTGCATAACACTTTTGGTCCCTCGTAGATACTGGACCTTCAGAATCTTCCCTACTCGGCCTTTTTCCGTTGCTTTCAACATCCAAGTCAAAATCGTTCTCGTACCGCGATCTTGTTCTCCCATTGTTTTGGGGATTTTTCTCGTGTCGAAGAGACTTACCTTCAATAGACGCATCACTGGATGACTCTACCTCGTGTTTCACTCGTCTGCGGTGCTTTATATTTTTGCGGCTCCTACCATCATTTCTGTACTGACGCCTTTCACTCTCACTGCCCGTGAATTCTGACGGGTAGTCTGACCCTTTACTTTTTCGTCGGTTCCTTTGGTGCCTCTCTCTCTCTTAGATTCTCTGTTCTCTGTTTCACACTTTGACGACACATTTCTTTTATTATTTCGAGACCTCCCATGCCCCTCAAACCTACTTCCATTAGAACTATCTGATAAGTCTGCCTCATCCTTGAGTGTGTTTTTTTCTCTCAAGAGACCATCCCCAGAATCAACATCCGAGGAATATGGCTCTTTCTTTTTGTGCAAAGGAACTTCAGATGCATATATACGATGTTGAGAATGATGCCTGTCGACATGAGGACTCCTCATCTCATCAAATTGGCTAAACTTCTCACTGCTGTGGCGATGTTCATGAACAGATTCAGAATCCCTCTTTCGCTTGCTTGAGGTTCTACTCTTACGATCAATGGATCTGTCACCTTCTTTTCTCTTCCCCAATTCGTCAACAGCAGTAACTTGGTGCTCTCTGTTTCTGTTCCTGCGACTGGGTTTTTGATTGTCACTGCTGCAGTATAATTCGTCTACACTATCAGTTTTCCTCCGTTTGATGCGTTTATATTCAGGAGAGGTGTGGTTTCTTTCACGTCCACCTCTATCCTCTTTTGGATATCTGCTCCTGTGATGATCGACATTACTAGAAGGGCTCTTCCTATGAGGGCTATCAGGGTCGCTGGACCTTGACCTCTTTAGACGATAGCTGCAGTAGAACAAAAGTTAACATGAATAATAGTTCGACATTTAAAACCATGATAGCTTGTAGCAATTACAAAATAACAAGTGTGGAAAAGTCTTGACGTAGCCACAATCTAACACAGGGGTAAACTGTCAACTTGTAACACGCATAATTGCCGAAAATGGCGTTTTGGTAGGAATATTGGATCAGAACAACAGCAAATGTAGAAAATTTTATCAAAAACTTAGAAATGTAGCAATTAACGATGTATAGAAAAGGAAGGTACTGCTCCATTCCAACCACGTCATTTTCACCGCCTACACCAACCATTCTGCATTCATTTCATTCTCAAGAGTTGGCAAAGTACAAATCCAGGGAAAGGCTTCTCTAATCAATGTAATTTTGTCATATTAAACAACCCCCTCCCTATCCACCCCTCCAAAAATCAAAAGCTGCACCAGACAGATTTAAAAAATGCAAACAGTTGCTGTGGGAAAGAAAGATTTGCTTGGACACTAGGTTAACAACAGCAACAACAACAACAACAAAGCGTTGTCTCAAAATGATTTGGGGTAATCATTCAGAATCATCCAGTGAAAAGTACAATATTAAAGAAAACAAATGGAAGAGTCAAAATAAATAAAGTTAGAAGGTCTACAAAATGTTTTGTTTTTTTTTAAGGTGCCAAGTTACAAACATTTAACACGAGTAAATGCTCTTCATATTCTGATGCACATGTAAAGTTCAAGAGATAACTCATATACCGCAAACTTTCATCTGCAGATCTGCTGCCACTATGTCCAAACAATGCAGCCATCTCTTGCAGCCAATACCTAGGAGCAGGCTTCTCCCAGTCGGCCCATTCATAGTCTCCACCAGGATTCCGAAAACAGTGGATAAAATTGCAAGCTGATCCACGAGAACATATCTGCCAAAATAATGCTCATTGAAATAAAACATCAAACCAGAATGAACACAAGTTTTAAATTTTGCTTTCTAAAAAGTGTAATCATTCATCAAATTCGAGAACACTTTCTCATTCCAGTTACGTTTTTTACATTTGATTTCAGTGATTTTTAGGAAAATCAAGACAAAAGTTGATTAATTGTACATTGATCCAACTTTTTCCTCTAACATCACCACCCGTATCCCCAGGCAACCACAACACCCCACCATCCTCATTCCCCACCCCACAGAATAAAGTAAAAGAAACTCGAACTTTGGAGTATAAAATTAAAGATTTGATGGTTACCTTGAGTCTTGACTTCATATATTCCCCACATATTGCAACCTTCCATCTTGTGAGATTAACAAATTCGCAGCTTAACTAAAAAGAACAACTGAAAGTTAGCAAATAGATACATATGATGAAGAATGAAAACCAGATGTTTCTTCAGCAAAAATATCAATCAATTTCTTTAGAAAAAGGCTAAATGATTCTCCTTGTGTATCCCTATAATATGCAAAGTATGCTCCAACTGACCAACTCTTATTGAAGTAAGAAGGTAGCCCACTAGCCCCATTTAACAGTTTTAGCAAGAAGGGAAAAGTATTACGGGAGTAACAAACAAGCAAATAGTATCTCGTTGTGAAATCATAATTCATAAATAATGAATTTAGTTATTGATATTTGCGACAAACCGTGATTTATAAATGAACATGGCAGCTGTGAATAAAGAATAAAAGGTCGCTAACAGGATGGATGTCATGTGAGTGGATGAGACATAAAGGAGTGTGTAGGCAGCTGAGTCAAAATGGAGTATGTGGCAACGATCAACATTAGTCTACAAGAAGAGGCGAGGAGCGACGTACCTAAGGAAACTAAGTAACATTGTTGGAAAAAAAAGGGGGGGAGAAACGACAAGTTTGAAGACTATGGAGGACTAGCACTTACCTAATTTGCCTTTTTTGTATATGGAGAAGTAATTAGAGCCAACCTACTTATTTTCATCAATTTCCAACTCTTTCATGCAAAATTGACTGTTAATTTTAGTTATTTGAAAGAACAAAATAGGTTGCCACATTAAGTGGTTTATATAAGTTACAACCCTTCCAAAAAGTTGGCAATATTCAAATTCAAATATTCGAATGAATTGAATGATACAACCGGTTGTATGGTGCAACCGGTTGTATAGTCTATGAATTGAATGAGGCTACCCTAGTTTGTATGTAAGCAACCTAATTTGCAAGTTATAGAACTGTTAATTTTCAAAGTAACAACTACAAGAAGGGGACAGGACTATAGGAGTATATTTTGATAACATGTGTTTGGAATATCTGGACACCAAATCCCACCCTTGTGAATGGATACGGCACATACAGTAAATACATAGTTTCAGACAACTTTCATAGACAATACAGCTTCCGAACACTGAACAAGGATTTCTCACCTGCTTCCCAGCAAAATAGCGGGCATTAATTGATTGATATGCAAGCACGGCAGACTCCAACAGCCTATAGTGCACGTATACATTACCCCGCAAATGGGAAGATGCATTTTTGCACACCTGCAAGGTGAAATTGTTAATCAGAGTACAGTCAAGTACACAAAGCAGAAGAGGTAGGTTATGAGAGTTCCGAGTTCTAGATTGAGATAAATCTCTCAAATCAGATAATGAAGAATATATATTTATCCGATTCCACATCTACACTGAAACTACCAATTCTAAAGAGGAACATCTACACTGAAGCTGGTTACTGAAATACTCTCTCAGAATAATAGACCTCAGCAGAAAGGGGAACACAAAACGGGATTGAATATGACTGCTGTAAGTACAACTTTTATGCCATCACCCTCGCAACATAAAAAAATGTAGACCTACTAAAACTGACCCATTCAAATAATCTGACCCGAGAATCGAGACCCGACTTAGAGCTGAAAAGAGTAACCTACGATTGACCTGAAATCTGAGTAGACCCGATCTTATCCATACCCAATCTAAACTTGTTGGAAACAGAACGGAACCCATTGAAATGATCAACCTCAAATCCTTGACTCAGAAAATGACCCAAATTGACATTAAAGGCTGTAAAGACCCGAACTGAATGATTATTTTCAAAGAACACCCAAGTTTATTTACATAACAAAAAAAAGTCAAAAACCCCACCCTAGAAGCCTATAAAACCCAAATTCAAACCTGAATTGACCAATACAAGAAATAACATATCCGAGCTAGACTAGGAACTCAAAATGATCTAATGATATTCTAAGCCGACATGAATTACAGAGTCTACCTGAATTAACCCGACACAACCCCTGATCCAAATGACCATCAAAAAAAGTGACTAAAAATTATACAGAGAACACCTTACGAGTCTATTGCGCTAATTTCACCATTTCTAGCTCAGAAGGATTAAAAGGAACATGATTAAAAAACATTACAAATCTCTGAACCGCCTGCTAAGAAAAGCGATCATGACCAATAAATGTTCAGCTCAAGATAAACGAAGACATTAGATGATAAAACGACCTTAAAGTTCTCAATTTCTCCAAACTTCAGAAATTCCGTGTGCACATCCTCATAGAAATCTTCAAAAGACCGTTGGACCTCTTCATCTGTACACTGATCAAAGGAAGAAGGCATACTTTCAACACTTTCCAGGATGAAAGTACATATATAATAGAGCAAATAGACAGCTGTTATTTGACACTCATACCACAAATACATAAATGTAGATTAAGAAACCAGTCATCAGAGTAGTGATTTGAAGCTGCAGTTGTCCATCTTCAGTACATAGTGATTCCCGGGAGACTATGGACTGTTAAGGAAAGTACCACTAACTTGGTGGGAAAATAATAGAGAAAAATCCTATTAAATTTAGATGAGATTAACTACCACTCTCTTGGACGTAAAACAAAACAGTGCGGTGGAGAAATCGTGTTGCAGACTTGTCATAAATCAATTCCAGAAAAGTCAAATACAAAAAAAGTCGCACGTAAATGTTCTTTATTTAGTTCAGTGACAACGAAATCTACTTGTATAACCTCAAGCAGTCAAGCTACAACAAAGTTTGCTAAAACATATAGGAAACTTTTGGAGCTAATGTGGAGTAGTAACTGAAGTTCTCGTGTTAAGAATGTTCAGCTACGAAGAACGCTAGCAACATTAATTCCCAAAATGTTCTTCAACACAGATCATACAGGTCATAACGCGTGGTGTCCAAGTAAGCACACAAAAGTATATATATCAAACAAGAAAATATGAGGACGGAATATCAGGATACAAGAGCCATCCAAGGGCTTCAACAACAGACCTCAAGCCCCTCATCTTGCTCCCAAGCAAGGCCTGGTCCAGAGTACATATTCTTAATAAGCAATGTACATGATTTATCTGGGTAGAAATGAACTCTGCTACAGCGCGCCCCAAACCGGCAAACGCCAGTTTTGAGATGGAAAGGACAATGTGCTTTATCCTGCAATCATAAAAAAACGAAACAAGAAACACGTGTATCAAAGACGAATCAGAAGAAATAAATTATTGTTTTTACAGCTATATTGTGCATCTGATAGGGAAAGCCAATAATGGTGCAGAAAAAAAAAACATGTTCGGTCCCAAAGTTGGGAACTTGTTGTGAAACACTTTTTAGCACCTCTTGAGCGCTCTTGTAATCTTCAAAGACTTCCGACTGAGGAGCAAGTGGGTTTGATATGGGTCTTTCGCTTTCCTGAGAAGTATCAGAGTTCAGGTAAATTGGGCAATCATCATGTTCGAAAGTATAAAATAAATATACAGTTCGCATTTTATTACCTGTTTTTCTTTTACTGGATCGGGGGCTTTCTTAGGCACTTTCACTTTTTTCTTCTTAACGATAATTTCATTCCCTTTCCATATGATTTCTGCTGGCCCTTCCTCCACATACTCCCAGTCATCACCTTCATCCGACTCATGCTCATCGCCCTTTTTATCCTAGCATCAAATAATGCACAACACACAGGGTAAAAGAATAGAAGTGGTCCGCATTGGAAATGACCGAAATTACAACTTAGAGACTACTTCAGTCATTCAGTGACACGCTCAACCATTTATTTTCCACTGTTAAATGCTCGATCCACGTAGAAATGTGTGTAGCCTCTCAGCCTTATCTTTTTGTTCTGGTAACATACATCAATTCTGCCAAAGTCATTTTCGGCAATGCATGGGACTTAACATAAACTGAATGGGACTTGGCATAAAATAAATTAGAAGTAATAATTCTCGACATCATGGAATTCAATTTATCCCCCACACATTATCCTGAATTATTATTATAAGTTAATCGAAACGTCATCAACACTCCTACGGGAAAGTAAGCGTACAAGAGAAGACCGTCCTGATACCAATAATTAGCTATAGCTTTTAGTATTTAACATTGAACAAAATTTGATTAATCCACTCAATCTCCCAATCTAACGCATGCAACACAAATCTGATGCTGAGTTTTCATATTAACAAAGTTACGTACTTGGCCAGAAAAACAAAGTTCTCGATCGGACAGTCTCATTATCCGAGACTGTAACTACATTAACACTAGAAGTCACGCCTATATTTACTATAATCACGTGTCAACAAACTTCCTGGTTTTCAACTATATTTTCAGCTAGTTTACCCAAACCGAGCCTAAAACACACTAATTATCCACTAGCTAATTACATAAATGCAAGAAAACAAAAAAAAATACTATAAACATCGATAATTTAGCAACAAACTTTTCATTTATAATAATCCGGCTTCAATTTACCACAAACTATAGAACACAAAACGACGCTATAATCATGGAAAATTTAGCAGCAAACTTTCCATTAACATCATTCCGCACCAATTACCTTAAACCAAACAATTCATTCAAAAAACATACTCTCTAATCAAACAAAAACAATCAACAATCAAACAATTCTCACAAAATTTACGCTTTGATTCCTTCCACTGTACCACAAACCGAACAATTCATCAAAAAATACTTTCTAATAAAACAAAAACAATCAAGAATTAATCAAACAACTCGCACAGCTTATTTAAGTCACGATAATCGTGATGTTCATGTTGAAATGGGGGAGTTCTATAATCATTTACAGTAATCAATCGAAAAATTAACAAAAAACATTTAACTCCTAAATGACAATTTTTCTCAATAAATTAAATTCAATAAATTTTCTTGCCTACATCAATTTAATTCAATTAGCATATATCTTATCAAAATAAAATGAACTCCCGAGGATTCGAACCAAGGTCCCCGAGGTAAATTCCAGATATCCTAATCGAGTTATTGTGTTAGAATCAATTTATAAACACTATAAACAACAAAACACTATACAAATAAGGCTCTGTTCTTTTGAACTTAATTCCACTGCACTTCAATTCAGTTCAGTTCAGATCGGCTTAGTTCAAATTTGTTCTTGAATAAGTTCAGTTCAGTACCATTCAGTTCAGCTCTAATCTGTCAATATCAATCAATCCAAAAGAACAGGGCCTAAACCGGATTTACAAATACTATAATCAACAAAATAAGATGATTATCTCAGTTGCATTCTACTTTGTCAAACCGTCTTAACTTTTCACCACTCAATTCGAGGCATCATGTGTGGGCTCTACACTAGTATTCACTTACTATAAATAGAAAATAACACGATAAAATATCATAAAACCGTCTCAAACAAGAACAAATCAATCAATTCTCACCAAATCACGCGTCAATTCATCCTCGTCTCGTTTCCGTCTCGCCTCCTCCTGCTTCTTCACCTCCAACCTCTTCAAAAAATCCCGCTCTTTCGCCTCAAACTCCGCTCGACCCCTCGCCATCCTCTCCGCCTCCTCCGCCTCTAACCGCCGCAACTTCTCCACCTCCGCCGCATCATTTTCCGCCGCCTCGGAAATTTCGCGCTCTTTTACCGCAAGTTCTTGCCTGATTTGCTTCCTTTTTAACTTTTTTAGTAACTTTCTTTTGTCCTTTCTGCTCAATTCTGCAGCTGCTCTGGCGATTTTGGTGGATTTTTCGACGGTTTTGGTTTCGTCTTGATCGATATTTTCCGCCATTGATATTGATTGATGAAACCCTAGTTTTATGAGTTGATTGATGGTTGAGTAAATTGGGGGAAATTGTTAATGATTGTGATTTAATTTGGTTGATCAAACCCTATTTTTATCGTTTTTTTTTTGGGTTTTCACTATTTTTTATTCAAAAAGTTATAACGGAATTAAATAATAAAAAGTTGTTATTAATCGGTCACTTATTTTAGTTTGTTTCTTACGAATATATTGAAGTTTAAATTATCCTGAGAAATGAATATTTAAACAATTTGCAATTTGTAAAGAATAAAAATAAGAATAAAAGTAAGAATATTAGATTATATTAGATGTGTTGTAAACTTGTACAGTAATTGTTAATGAAAATGAGTTTGTTTGGGGAAATATTATTATAAACGTTGATTTTATATAAGATGTGTTGTAATTGTTAATGAAAAAGGGTTTAGTGTTGTACCCCGTGCATGATCCAAAAAAGTGAAACAAGATGAACATTAAAAATCGGAGGTAGTACTTTTTTTAGGTACTATTCCGTTACAAAAAAGTAAAGGTCATGTGTTTTTAGATAATTAATACGGAGTGTTTTTAAGTTAATAATAAATAAACTTTTTTATTTTAATAAAAAAAAAATTCGAACTCAAACAATACTTTTTTTCAAAATAAATTTAAAAAAATACTCATATCACCTGTTATGAACACTTGCCTTCTTTGTCAATAACACGTTATAGATGATGTTTTAGTTTCTTGATAGAATTTTTATTAGTTTCAGTTGTAATTATGATCACGTAACAATCTTAAGTGAAAATCATTAACTTTTAAAACATCTCGAAAGGTGAAAGTAATTAGTTTTATTGAATTCATTCCTTTATAAATTGTGTTTCTTTGGACTTGCTCGCTAATTTTCATACAACATAGAAATCAAAATTTGTCAAGCTAATCTATAATCAATGACAAAACGATACGAGTAGCAATCGGGTTAATTTTCGTCAAATTTTGCCACCAAAAGCTTGCTTAAGTTTGTTAATCTTGTAACACCCCGTAATTTTAAGACTAGTTTAAGTATTCTCTTAATTTTAAGTTATATTTTAATTTCAATTTAAGACTTCTAGACCCTCTTTCACTGAAAGACAAAAACTCATTTTTCTTTTTAGTCCAACTTATTTCTTTTAACCCTTATTTTGATCTCAAAATTTTATTATCTTTGTTAAAATATTTAACCCAACTTACGACGATCATAAATTTTATCGCTATTTATCCTATACAATAGAAAATAATTATAGTTTTATATTAAATGGACCAATTGGAAGACAAATATATATGTGTATAATTAACTATAGAAATAATAATAATGACATAAATAGACCTAAAACTTTCCTTCCTCTATACACCTACGTACACTCCACTTTCTTTGTATGACACTTTGCATATACGTGTAATATGTGTAATGAATTGACCAAAATTCTACCTAACTTGCCTAACCCTGCCTACCCCGTATAACCCCTTCAACATCCCTATATTTTTCATTTAAAACATTTCTTTTCCCTATACATCCATGTACTCCCTCCAACCGTATAAACCCTTTTCCCTTCCCCTTCTTTTTCTTGTTTTAATACCCCTTTCCTTCTTTTATTCACTTCATATTTTCATTTACTCCACACAATCAGAAACCCTAACAACTCTTTCATATTATTTCCAGCCACCATTCTTATTCTCATCTAAAAATATTTTTCCTCTAATAAAATTTTCATATATCATTTTAAATACTACAACTCAGATTTTCCTCTATATTTTCGAAGAAGAAGAACCAGAAGAACGTGAAGAAGAAGGAGAAGCAGTAGATCGGGAAGACATGAAGAGGATCGAAGAAGACACGTTCCTACCCGTCTCTAAGACGTGGGTAGATCATCATGAGAACAATGAAAAATCCTCTTAAAGGATTTTTCATCAGATTATTATTTTGCATGCATGATAAAATTTTAATCAATGATAAAATAAATTGGGGTAGTTAAAAAGATTATTAAACCACTAAATTTTTATAAAAACAAAACAGTGTTTTAATTGAATTTATTTGACTTAAAATATCGTTTATTATATTTGGACCTTGAATGGAGACTACCTAATTTTAAGATGGGACGGGAAAATCAGATAGTAATCACGGTTGAAATCGTTTTACTGCATGATTGTTTACTTTGTTTTACTTTCTTATCTTTTGGTTTATTTATTTGGTTATTTATTAGTTTATTTAATTATTGTTTATTTATTTTGTTATTCAAAAGTGATGTAATTTATTTTATGTGCGAGACTTGACCAACGACACCCCCAAAGGTTGTAATTTAAAAAGACCTAGTTTATTAGGTGCGCGTGTAGAAAGACCTTAAGACCCCGAGAAACGTTTAGCTCAAAGACTCACAAATTCGCGACTAAGTTATGTTATAAAATATAAATCAGTTATACGACAACTAAATATCACTACTAAAATAATTATCTTAAAATTTATCTTCTCTTTATTAAATATGGAAATGAGTCTCACGTATTATAAATTTACTACTGTACTTTATTTTCGATATACAACACATAGAAGTTTCACTATAAATTTCTAACTTTTATTATAACATAATCAAATATAAGTTAATATCTTTATTTTTATAATCAAATATATGATTCGATATTAGTATAAAATCGGTTAAACTATAGTTTATTTATACAAATCATTTTCCATTTTTACGAATAATATTACGAGGTAAATTAAAACTAGTATTTATATATATAAAACCGTAAATTTAAAACTTTACTTATAGGATTCAATTTAAATTACAACACAAAGGAATTCTTAAATATTATTAGCTTATAAAATCAATCTTAGATTAATTGAGAACCTTGTACTAAGATTTCTAAAATGAATTAATAAATTCACACCCATAGAAAATTAGGTTATACCTTAATTTCAGATGTATGATTAAAATAAAACAAGACCTCTTTATAAATTAGTAGTACCAATAATAGTAATAATAAAATATGTACCAAAACATTTTATAACACTTTAATATGATATAAGGACTAGATTAAAGGTATAAGAAGGTTTTACTATAAATCACAATCTTTAAATTTAACTCTTTCTTTTATCATGATATTTTGGAGTTATAAATAAATTTAATAAATTAGAAGTATAAAAACTGATTATTGTTCAAACTATTTAGAATTACAAATAAAATTACCAAAGCCGCGAATCCCGGCTTTTTAAAGAGGATTAACCCGTAGGAGACTTAGCTAGGATAATTGTTAT
>JAUEKU010111009.1:0-12772 GCA_032274805.1 Gypsophila paniculata
CCAAGAGCGCATTATGCAGTTATGCTTATTAAGGATATTCTAGACCTGCTACCGTACTTTCATTGTGTTTCTTTTGCCTACATTCCATGCCATCTAATTGTAATAGCTCATAACTTAACTATCAGGGCTACAAAACTGTGAGCTTTGCTTAGTATCTTGTTGCCAAACAAAAAAAAAAAAATTATAAAAAAAAAAAAATCAACGACATAACATGAGTCATTTAATCTACATCAAAACAATATTACAATTCATCCAGCTACCTAACTAAATGATCCTGGAACCTTCCAGCCACCTTTGCTCCTCATACTTCAGCTAACCAAGGTTAATGGCTCTCAATCTCAACTGATCAAATCCTTTAGCTCTTTAACTACCAGACTTGGTCTCACTACAACTTCCTCCATTCTAGCCTTGATATGTATTCTCCAAATACAATACATCACCTGTCTCTCGATTTCTTCATGAAAATTTTGAGATGTGGTAGACCGTTTAATTCCTCGCTCACAAATCGTGAAACCTTCATGATAGGGGCGTTACTGTTGATCATCAATATTTAGTGAGTTTATCTATATAATATGTCGCAGACTCTTCAAATAGAAATCGCCATTTATTTGGCACGATGAGATTATGAGAATTCATAATTTGCGATTACTTCATGAAATAAAATGGATGTTTATTAATTATCCAAATCATTTATGTTTTTGAATTGGCGGTAATATTTGTTGTATCATAATAGATAAAGGTAGTTCAAACTAGATCGTCGAGCTCAATGCTAATCTTCCTAGAAATACAATAGAAGAAGTACATTACAAATGCAATTGCAACAAGATCGGTTGATCTCATATGACACTGTATCACTGTCACTCGGCCGTGAGACTTGCTATTCATTAATCAAAATATGTGAACCAAAAATGTGATTATCTATGTGACAAGTCTCACAATAATATTATTGTGAAACCGTCTCATCCAAATTTTTGTTCAATACGAAATATAATTTGATAACGCAACACGCTATTATAGTCAAAAACTTGATAAAATGATTGTTATATGATCTACACGTGTATAGTGCAATACAAAGTCTTAAATTAAACCGCAAGTAATCTATTTAAGTTTATATATACGCACCAAATTAATTGATAAAGTAATGATTTAATAAATTCTTTTTTTTATCAGTGATGATGACTTCATACAGAAAATACTCCATAGGTATTTATTGAGATATAAATAATTATGGAAACCATGGAATAAACGATTCTACCTCCGGATGTATATACATCGATCTCAAACTTTTTATAGAAACTTGTTTCGTTTAACACAAAGTTGTTGAGCTACTGTACTAGATTGTTGAATTAAATAATTATATTTATAAACTCAACAACTTTGTAACGCAGCTGAATAACTTTTTGACAAAACTCAATAACATTGAATCGATTGTATATGCAACCAATTGTATACTTTGTTAATTGGACCATGATTATTGCTACATACTTATTTGAATTAATCTATTACTGGCTAGGTTTTCTTATTGTCAACAAGTCATACCAAAACTTATCTTTCATTATTCTAACCCCTAAATTTAATCAGCTAAACACATAGTATGTGTCAAGATTTGAATTGAAGACATCTTACTTGTGTACCAAAACAATGCATATTCATTCGACACCAGAGCAAACTTATTTTGTCTAGCACATAAGAAGCCTCTCGAAATTAATTGACCATGACACAAGAAAAGAAGCAAATTATTGTACCAACTTAGACCAACAAAAAAACTAGGTTGTGAGTTTTGGTTGGAAGAGAAACTTATAATAATACTTCATATAACATAGCATAACATAAAGTCTGCTGAAAAATAAGTAAATTTTTTATAAGACCTTTGCACAACCTATAAGCAGTAATGTAATAGAGATGATATTAGACAGTTTTTAGCGGGACAACATAAAAATACAATAACTTACGTAAAAATAATACTACATATTTTGTTATATAAGATACCACAGTAGTATTATCAAAAAAAATATATTTTAAATTTATATCGTCTATCTATGACCACACTGTATAAATTATCAAACTCCACCACAACTTTCAACAATTTTATAATGATTATAATTAATAAAAATTGAAGATATTACAAAACTGTTATATATTTTATAATCATTTTCTTTAATTATTTTATGATGTGATAGTTATAGCTCTTGAGTGACGTTGAACTTTATTTTATTCAATTCATCATATGTTTCCATCCATCCACTTCCATAACATTCCACTCCCTCTTTATATTCCATAGATCATTGCCACAACTTTCACACCAAAAGATGGCTTCTAAATATGTAAAACAAGGGTTTCAATACCTACTAAACAACTTCATAACATCCCTCTTTGTACCAACAATAATACTAGTTATATTCATGCAAATGCTTCAAAATGACCCTAAAGATATCCTAAACTTCTTCACATCACTTCAACTCAACTCCTTAGAGATTCTTTCTTCATGTATCCTCATCATCTTCATCTCTACTTTGTACTACATGACGCGCCCTCGAACCGTCTATTTAGTAGACTTCACTTGTTTTAAGCCACCGGATGAATGTAGGGTTCCATTTTCCACGTTCATGAAGCACTCTAGGCTCATTGTGAAGGATCAAAAGAGTGTGGACTTCCAAATAAAAATCCTAGAACGGTCTGGTTTAGGCGAAGAGACGTATTTACCACCGGCTATTCATTGCATTCCTCCTAAAATAACTATAGAGTCAGCTCGCGAAGAGGCTGAACTCGTTATTTTTACCTCTTTAGACAACCTCTTTTCAAAAACTGGCGTTAAACCGGAAGAAATTGACATTTTAATAGTGAATTGTAGCTTATTCACCCCCACGCCTTCATTGTCGGCCATGGTGGTGAATAAGTACAAATTGAGCAGCAACATTTGGAGCTATAATCTATCTGGGATGGGATGCAGTGCCGGGCTAATATCCGTGAGTTTAGCCCGGGACCTTCTGCAGGCCCGTCCCAATTCAAATGCTGTACTTATTAGTACTGAGATTATCACACCAAATTATTACCAAGGCAAAGAAAGAGCAATGCTCCTCCCTAATTGCTTGTTTCGGATGGGAGGGGCTGCAATTTTGATGTCCAACAAACCAAAACATAGAAGGCAGGCCAAATACCGCCTTCAACACGTGGTTCGGACCCATAAGGGTATTGAAGACCGTGCCTACAAGTGTGTTTTCGAAGTAGAGGACGATGAGGGTAAAGTCGGGATTTCGCTATCTAAAGACCTAATGTCCATAGCCGGTGAAGCCCTAAAATCAAATATCACAACCCTAGGTCCCCTAATACTTCCCACATCAGAACAACTTCATTTCCTACTTTCCATAATTGGAAGGAAGGTAATTAACCCGAAATGGAAACCCTACATACCCGATTTCAAACAAGCTATCGAACACTTTTGTATCCACGCGGGTGGAAGGGCAGTCATCGACGAGCTCCAAAAGAGCCTTCGTTTGTCAAATGAACACGTTGAAGCGTCTAGAATGACGCTTCATAGATTTGGTAACACGTCGTCTTCGTCATTGTGGTATGAATTGAGCTACATTGAGGCAAAAGGGAGAATGAACAAAGGTGATAGAGTGTGGCAAATTGCATTTGGGAGTGGTTTTAAGTGTAATAGTGCGGTTTGGAAGTGTTTAAAAAATGTGAGTGTTGCGACTTCAGTTGACGATAGCCCTTGGGCTCAATGTATTCGTAGCTACCCGGTTCATATTCCTGATGTTGTAAAATTATCAAACTAGAACTTCAAATCGAGCAAATCAGATCGATTTTGAGTCCGGTCATGTATATTAAAGTTTCTAGGGTCTTTTTTTTTAAAGTGTTTTTTTTTAATTGTTGGTTTGAATGTGTGATGGTGAAGAGTCTATTATGTGCTATTGTTAGTTGATCGGTTGCCACGGTTGGAATTGTAGGTTTCTGAAATTTCTTTTATTTGATTTCAAAAAGTTGGTTTGAAATTTTGGTGGGTGTAATTGGAGAGTTGGTTTGCTTTTGGTGCCGATGCATTTAGTTCTTTTCTTTTGTAACTATATATATATGTAATTTTTTTTTTTTGTTTTTTTTTTCCATCAAAAAAAACTTTTTTTTTTTTTTGTGTGAGAGATTGTGTTACACCATAAAATTTATAATAATCAAGTAAAATTTATTAAAAATAGTAAAAAAAAAAAATATTTACTTTATATGAAAATTCTCACAATAAGTTTATTATAATATCGTTTCACCATAGAACTTATGCTTTTCTTTAGTTTAAACTTTAAACTTGATTTATTCCTTATGCAACACACACCTTTTCTCTTTTTATTTTCCTTTTTTTTGTTTTAATTGTATGATCTTGTCATATTATATATCTACTGTTGTGCATGTTTAACAATAAGCATCGGCTTGTTAGGTTTAACTACAAAATTGCTAATTATATCAAGTGCCGGCTCTCCTTCAGTACGTTTAGAAAAGAACTTATCACTCAAATCGCCTTTTCAAATGAATATAACCTCCTTAAGAGAAATAAGAAGCTTTTGTTGAAATCATAATTTCTAAATACTAATAACATTAAACAAATGATAATATTGAGCAATGTGGTTATATCTCTTCATAAATGGGATCGGAACACGCGATATCTACGCATCATCATATCATATAATATATTAAAAGGTAATCTAAAATCATGTGGTTTCACTATTTCATCGATTGTAACAAAGCACATAGTTTCAATATTCATCAATTTCAACACCTAATTGCGTCACGTGTCAAATACATGAAAATTTAAAATAAAAATAAAAAAGTAAAAAAAAATAATAATGACAACCTTTCATATACATCTCGAATTCAGTTTTGTCACCTACACATTCAAATATTCTTATTAAAACAAGGGCATTTTCATATTTCTACATCATCATTTAAGAAAAATAAAAAAAATTAAGTTAATGGTACGGAAACATTTTGTGTACTTTTTATTAACAACATGGAGCATAAGTTACACCATTTAATTATTTGGAACTAATAACTTAAACTAAGAGAAAAAAAGTCATTTTCAATTTTTTTTCTATTACATTATTGTTTCACATGTCAATAAAAAATAAACAAATATATAAACAAAAATTACAATGCTAAAAAATAAAAATGAACAGTTATGACAATCCTTCAATAATTAGTTAACTTATCAAAATTTTATTTTGTAATTATACAACTATACAAGTACTCCATATTTCTACATCATCATTTAGGAAAAATTTTTGTCTACTTTTTCTTAACAACATGGAGTATAAATTATTCCAATTAATTATTTGTATCTAATAACTTAAACTAAGAAAATAAAAAAAAATATAGACTATTACTCTATAAAGTTAATGTTCGATTATTTATGTATTTATAAAAAACTTACAAAGTTTCAAAAGTCACACATCAACTAAGTCTTATATAATATTTATTATTTCAGATTAGTATCCGTTTTGTTTTCGATAGATATTATATATTTAGTTTTGTATTTGTTAATCTTATGTTATCAAATGATATTCCCTCGGCTGACTTTCTGCAGTGGTGGCAACGTTGGAGGTTCCTTACAAGGTTGGTTAAAAAGATAGTGGCTATGGCTATTGTATCGTTGTGCTATCATATTTGGTGGGTCAGAAATCATTGCATACATGAGGAGTCTATGCTAATGCCAGATTACTTAATTAAGCGTATAAAGACGAAAATGTTATTGAGAATTCGAGAGTGTAATCCTAAGTCTACCAAAGGAGGTTCAATAGAATATATTAAGTCCTTGAAGTAGTATTGTATTTGGGCCTTGAAGCCAATTTTGTAAGCTTGTTTGGGTGAATTTATAATACTTACATTTTACCAAAAAAACAAATGATATTAACTAAGTTTACTTTTTATATGTATAGGAAGTCTACAAAAATGGACGTACAAGTATCGAGGTAAGATAGATTTTTTAATTATATATTCTGAAATGAATTTTAAAAAATTAGAGATAGAGGGAGAAACGCCAATTAGATTGGATTTTTAGAGGATTGATTATTATTTTTCCATTCACTGCTCATTAGTTCAATTATTCGTGAAAATATATGTTTACAATATATTACTTATGAAACAAGTCATATTTTAATAATTATTTGTATGAACACAATAATTATTGGTTCACATTAATCTATAAATCTATATCAAAACCTGAGCATGCAAAACTATTCTTCTTCTTGATCCTTAAGAAAAACTTATATTGAATTAAAGTTTTAATTTTAGATGCCTATCAAGACGACTACTTTTGATTATCAGCTATCAAGACAATCATTCAAAAAAAATTAATTTCATTATTAATTTAAAAAAATTTGCATATTTTACTTGAATGGCTACAAAAAAATCAAATATCACATGAACTAATATGAATTTCATATATTTTTTTTCCTAATTTTCACAACCATGATTATTATTGAATTAATTATTTCAATACTTACAGTCTCAAATTAATTTTCGCTATATTTGAAGAGCATTTTTTCTGTTTGAGAAAGTATATATATGAATGACTTGATATAAATATTATTAAAACTACTTACAGAAATATAATTGGTGAAAAATTGAAAACTCATATAACTTTGAACGTTATCATCTAATGTTAGTGAATTAGTGATGTATTTTTAGATTTTTAGGATTTTGACTTTACAAGATCAAATTTTCACTCAATATTTTCAAATATAAAAACATCTATAATTTCAAACATTTATGAAATATAATGAATACTAATAAAAATATGTAAAATTTAATTTAGCAAGAAAAAATGACACAAGACAATTATGACGTAAAATCATAAAATATCCGCGCATGGCACGAGAATCAAAACTAGTTAAGGAATTACAAATGGTAGAAGGAAGTTGAACATTTCTCTCTGAATCAATGTGGAATCTCGAGTTATAATAAAGGGACTCTTCATAGTATGATTTGACAAGAAATTGACTAAATGTGACAAAAGTTGTCATTTTGTTGTTTTACGCAAAAGTCGAGAAAAAGTAAGGTATTGCATGCCAAAAAAAAAACACTTAAGATAGTTTATGTAAAATGAGGTCAATATTAGGTATGGTTTGACAAAAATATTTTATAATTTATGATTCGATTATTTATATTTTCTAGCTTTGCCACTGTGAAAAGGTCTTTTTAAAACTTTGTGTTTTAAAAAGACAGTGTTATGAAAGAAAGAACAATAAGGCTCGATGGTCTTTCACGTACAATGAATTGTGACGACCATTTTTTTTTTCTATCCAACCACCTACGAATTTAATATGGTTTCATTTATTGTTAGTCTTTCACTTAAAAATAAAAGACCATCTTTCACAAAATTTACTTGAAAAAATGGTTGTTATTCAATTAATTGCATAAGGTTCTTTTCTTTTATATTTCATATATACCTTTTCAATGCTTAGCGAAATCATATAATATAATATATTAAAAAGCAAGCAAATGCACCACAAGCTTCCATTTGCCAAAATGTAGCATTTTATGAAACCATGTGTCAACATGCTATTAATCACAAAAATAAAATTAAAATGTAAAATATTGAATATCATCAATAATGGTTCCCTTTCATTGACCCCTTTAATTTTTTTTCGTAACTTTTAATTTGACGAATTTATATGTATAATGGTTAACGTCATCTCTCAAATTTTTATAGTTTATTTCAATTAAAATATAAAAGTAATTTAAACTTTATAGAAATTTTAGGAAAATTTGCCACCAACATTCTCAAGTTTTATTTATCTTTCAATATTTAATTTATATTTTATTAAATTAATTTAAAACTGAATAAATTTGACGAAAAACTAATGTCATTAGTGTGGGGTAAAATGGCAAGCCAATACACCACAATCATCCATGCCAAAATATAGCATTTTATTAAGTCATATGTCAACATACTATTAATCACTAAAATAAAAAAATAAAAATATTGAAAATTATTAAAAATGGCGCCTTTTCATTGACCACTTTAATTTCTCTTCATAACTTTTAATTTGATGAATTTTTATGTATGATGTTTAATCTCATCTCACTAATTTTTAAAGTTTATTTTAATTGAAATGTGAAACTTGAGATTGTTGGTGGTAAATTTTCCGAATTTTTAACATCATATACTATGTTCAATTTATAAATGGAGAAAAAATGAAATTTCTTAAGAAAAACATTTTTTAATTTATAATATGTTGAAAAAGTTTTAATTATCCGCAATAAATCGTCACATTCTTTGTAAATTTCTAATTATAAATTAAGCTTGATATTGTTGATTGCTTGTACAGTGTAACGTCAACTTTTTATACCCTATATATTTCTATACGGGATTGAGTTATACAATAATATTTGCATGTATTTTTAACTCTAATCACATTAAACTAAAACACTTTAAAATAAAAAACTAATTACATAATTTATTAATCCATAACATTGATGTCTTAAAGTTTAAAATTTTTTAAGTTATGAAATTTCAAAAGTCACACATCAATTATGTTATAACTTTTATAATTTCAAACATACATCGTTTTTTATTTATTTATATTTTTCATTTTTCTTTCAAATTTATAAACTTATAATATTGTACAATTTAATAATTCTTTTTTTTTTCAATATGTGTACAAGATCATTGCAATAGTAAAGACGCAAAAGTGAGGCATGAATGCATCTGATTATTGAGATAAGATCAATTTTTTTTTTAATTCTAGAAATTATTAATTATTTGTTTCTTAGTTAATTTTTTGCTCATTTAATTTGATTCACAAAATTCGTTTATATGATACTAGAGATATTGTGAATATATTTGTTGATGAACTTTCTTATTAGCGATTTTCAACCAAACTGACGAGAAAATGATGAGCAAGCTAAACTCTTTATTTTTTGATCGATTAATAATGTGGACATCCAAAAAGGATTTGTAGTTGTATAAAGTACATTTTGTTGTCAGTATATATATTTTTGAAAACATTTATTTACAACACATTCATATAAATAATATACATTTGATTCTTTGTATTAAATCAAAATAAACTAATTATCCATCAATATGTAAAATTGTTCACTCATGTATTTTATGATAAAAGTCGCTACTTTTTATTAGATGTCAAGAAAATATAGCAATAAAAATTCGAGGATAATGTGTACAATTAATTTTGATGATTAAAAAAAACAAAAAAAAAATTTACAATTTACCATGCCATAGATATTAATTTTAATTCTATTAAATATGCTATATTCATTTTATAACTTAAATTTACTCAGGTTTTGAAGATAATCGTTATCTTTTTGTAGATGGCAAGAAAATATAGTATTAAAAATTCAAATCAAGATAGTGTGTAAATTTAAATTCGATGATTACATAATAAAAAAATTTAATATGCTATATTTGTGTCATAAGTTTTTTTAAAACATGTTATTTAATTAATTTTTCGGAATTGACAATCTCAATTTGATTTTATATTACTTATCTATATATGATCCACATTATTTTTTGAAGGAAGTTAGAGTTAAGTGAGAGGAAGGTTAAATTCATCTAAAGAGACACACTGACTTTTTTAAAAAAATCATACTCCGTTAAATTTTAATTTTTATTATGTGTATTTTAAAGGTGAGCCCTTCTATTTTAAAATTAACATATTTTTCACTCTTTTGAAATTTGGTGCAAAATTCTATGAGGTTTTATGAGTGAAATGGAGGGAAAATTCATAAAATATAATGAATACTACCAAAGAGTGAAATAAATTATTCAAAAGAGAAACATGTCAAACATTAAAATATAAAGTTAAAACAATTCGTGCAGTGCACGAGAGTCAAAACTAGTTAAAGTTACTTATAAATAAAAGTAGATAGAGAGAAATTAGAGAGAATAACTCAATTATCTTTATTTTTTGTAACTAATCTATCATTGTATATATTAATTCGATGTCTAAAAACTGATGTGGCAACACTACATTTATTTCGCATATGTGTCAGCCTCACATGAATTTGCATGACGTAACAGCCTCTCAATAACTCTAAGAAAACCAATGAAAATACTTTAGACAAAAAAATTAATTAACCGCAAATTATAGGAAAAAAATTCTCCATTACACATGTTCACAATTAACCTCCAACTAAATCTGCAATACATACAATTATACAAGTATTCATACGTCTAAGCCTACAATTTTTAGAGTTTTGAGAAAAAAGAGGAAGATGGTTGAGAGAATCTTCTGACTTTCATCTAGAATTTTTTTATAAAGAGAGCAAGTATGATTGTGTGATTTTTATATACAAGAATATTGCTAGCACAAATTTGGAGTCTACGTTTTGGTGTTGTGGTTAGTATAGTGGTCACTTTTTGTCACGAAATATCTCGTTGTACGCATATGATCGTCGTACACAAAATATATTCCTTTGACAAAACAATTGAAACGAGAAAATCATCAATTTGGTAAAAGTAATGATATTTTTGTAATTACAAGATTTAATAAAGATAATAATGAGATTTTTTTCTGGTCAAAATTGAAAAAGTTTACACATATGAGACACGTTAGTTTGTCATCATTATAATGTCAAAATTACACCTTTATCACCATGTATTTGCCGTATTTTACAAATTATCACCATTAATTTTGTTTACTACATCTCACCACCTATACTTTAACGTATAAATCCGAACTCCTACCGTATTTTAATCCCGACCATTTTTTCTTAATTTTGACTTTTTTTACTTAATTAACTCCAAATTAAATAAACAAAAATAATCTAGAACACTTGCAAAATTAGACCAAAAGAATCCCTAAAGCAAAACATAACCTAAATCCTCTCATCCCCAATTGTTGGGCCCAAAATTATCAGATCACAGGATTGACAAATCAGGACAGGCCTCATAACTGCAAGAACATGATATGGAAATATCTGCGTTGACTGGGTCAGCCATTATCGAGGACGTGGGTAGTAATTAACTGATGATGGGCTGAAGTCGTGCGCAACAAAAAGGAATATGAACTAATGAAGTCGGTAGTTACCCAACTCCCTCACTAAGTGGATGTGTTCCCACTAACTAATTATCGATCATTTGTTCGTTTTAATCACAAGTACTATCATAGTGAAACATTCCTGGTTTGGCGCCCGCATCTTTCCCTCCTTTCCTGAAGGGTTTCTGCATCATCACCTTGTTATGTCATTTTCCTTGATTGTCTGATTTCTTGTCTATTTTCATTAGCAAATCTTTACTAATTAACCCGCTTCCAAAGTCAGTCAACACCTGACGGAAATTTGCCAAAACAAATTTGCCGCCGTCTGTGGAGAAATTAGTTTATTGATTTGTGAAAAACCGTCCTTCAAAATCAAACAACTATGCCGGGGAAAACTCTAGAACAACTAGCTCAGGAGCTTGTAGAAGTCAACGCCAAAATTGCTAGAATTTTGGAAAAGAATGCAAGACTGAAATATTCGGAGTCAAGCTTGAAAAACAAGCTAGACTCCAACAGGACTGGAGCTTCCAGTTCAAAGATCAGACATGGGTTCTCTATGCAATCTATTATTAAGCAAATAGATTTTTCCAACATTAATCCAAACGAAGATCCAGAGGATTTGTTCGAGATAGATTCACCAAAAGAGGGACCAGAAGATGATCCTGAAAAGAAAAATGGAAAGAAGAAGTTGAATCAAACCCTGATGATGATGATGAGGATGATGATGCAGGAGAGTCAGCGCCTTAACAAAAAAATTGTCAATATTCTTGCCATTCTTGCACCTATCGAAGATGCTTCACTGGACAGTTTTGCGGACTCTTCTTTTGTGGATGTCATTGCGTTGATGGACATCTCTAAGAAGTTCAGCGTACTCCTGGATCACATAGCTCAATAAAAGCAAAGGATGCTTACGGTTCTAATCCCGAAAGATCAAAGAGAAATTAGCATGTGCAAAGGATTCGGCTCAGCCCTTTTAGGCTCAGCCTTGCAATGATTTGTAGGTATTCCGAATGGTACAATTAAATCAATTGCTAATCTTGTCAATTCATTTACAGTGCAATCACTACTACAAAATAAGCCAATAATAACGGGTAGTAACCGTTATCAATACAAACAAAGGTCGTTGTGTTTTGTTCCGTTGTAAAAAGTGTGATCATTTAATAACGGTTCTAAACCGTTATAAATAAAAGAAATTACAACGGTTATTTAATGCAAACCGTTTTAATTGATATAAATTTACAACGGTTGTTTTAATAAAACCGTTTTAAATGATGTATATTTACAACGGTTTTGGTTAATAAAACCGTTTTAATTGATGTGTTTTTATAACGGGTTTTCCTATAAAACCGTTTTAATTGATAGTTTTTTACAACGACTTTGCCTTTAAAACCGTTGTAAATGGTGTTGTTTGCAAAGTATTTTGTAAGCGTATTTGTGTGTTTTTACAACGGTTTATAGCTTATAACCGTTGTAAATTCCCCCCTTTTTTTTAATCAAAACGAATTAAAAACGCGTCAAATTCAATTACAACCCAAAACCTGCATTATATATATACCAAAACCTACACAATTCGTATACCAAATATCGCGCCAAAACGCATATATTATACATTTCAATCAATACCCAATTCAATACAATTCAATCCATCCATTTATAAGTTCTTCAATTCTCCGTATTTCTCCATCGACGTACACATAATTTAAGTACATACAACACAACTACATCATGTCTCTAAGATGAAGAACATATTTGCCCCACAAGTCTCTAACCTCATCAATTTGTGC
>JAUEKU010111120.1:0-12769 GCA_032274805.1 Gypsophila paniculata
ATAGCATTGCTCAAGAAAACGAAATCGGTTGTAATACAACCGGTTGTATGGTCTTCTTATTGATGTTTACGTAGCCAATTAAGTAATATCCTCGCCTATAGGACAAGTTAATACTCCGTACGTTATAAAAGTCAAGCCATAAATTAAATACATTAAAGTTCTTTTTTCTATGGTATATTGGTATTGATAGCAACATAAAATAAAAGTACTCCGTATATACTAAATCAATACACGGGTAGATAAAATGTTTGAAAATCATATCACAAAATTTCTAATGATACTGTTGTACTTGTACAACGAGTTTATTATAACTAACATGTCGTTACATATAATGCTTATTCTGACCATCATTGAGTAAATTATGACTATTTTTTAAATCCTTATAATTGATCGTATTTTACTTAATAATGATATATGCTCAATTTTACTAATTTATTTACCTTCTCTTTTGATAGTAAACATATATAAATAATGAAACATTTTCTATGCACACAATTGATACAGATAATATCAGCTAACCAGTTTCTATTTCAAAGTATTAGTTACTCCGTATAATTTATCTCAATCTTATCAATTATTTTCATGGATTAAATAATACGTTTATACAAAAATTATGGTCGCCTTATGACTCAATGTCAATCCTCAAAATCAGAAAAAAAACAAATGGATGAGACAAAGGGATCGAGTAACATTATATTCACATACAGAACAATTAATCGTATACATACAACTAACATAGTACGTCTCACAAAAGTATTCCTCGAATCTTATATATATATGCAAGAGTCATGTGTAGCTAATAATATGTACGTAGTTCACTTCCAACTTTGGTGGAACAAAGCAATAATAATATAACTAAAAAGAATAGTGAGTAGTGTTTGTGTTTGTTTAGTAACAACGTAACCATGCAATATAATTCATATTATTTGTTCTGTTTGTCTATACTTTTGATCTTCAACACCATTGTTGTTGTTGTAGCCTCCGGACTCACGCTCCCTCCAAATGTCACCGTGCCCGCGATTTTCGGATTCGGAGATTCGATTATTGATCCGGGGAACAACAACAACATTAATACAATAATCAAGTGCAATTTCCCACCCTATGGCCAAGATTTCATGGGTGGAGTTTCTACCGGAAGGTTTTGCAATGGAAGGATTCCTACCGACTTTATAGGTATTATTATAATTAAATCGATAAGGCGTCATCTGGTCTGATACTTGATATCACGAAATAGAAAAATTAATATACTTACATAATGCAGGCGTTAGTTTTTTTTTTCTTTATTTATTATGGAGTATGATTTTAATTTCTATGAGCATGATAATAATGAGTTTATTTCACGTGTCGTATTAATTCATCTACGATCCTTAAATTATGTCATTTTTTTAAGTGTAATAACATATAGGAATTTTTTTATTATAATCCGCGTCCACTTTTTTGTCTAGCTAAAAATCATTTTTAAAATATGCAGAGGACGATTGTCTACTGTAGTGACCTAACATAATAACATAGTTGTATTGATAATAAGAGTCTTATCGATGTTGTCTGTCTATAAGGACTTTTACAAGAATTATGACGGCCTTAATTATTTAACTTAATAATATTAATGGCTAAGCTTAAATTTATGATGAAATTAACCTATAAGTATTGTCAAAGATGAAAGTTTCGAAATATCATAAATTTTCATGATAAAGCATGATGGTCATCTTTTGTCACTAGCTAGGTCAATTCAATAGCTAGTATACGTAGAAGTAACGGGTGTATGCATAATAGAGTTATTGTGATTGTGATTATATTGTTGCATTGGTGGAAGCTAGTAATTAATTCAAGGATCGTTTGTGATTGACAAGCGAGGACTTTCTTATCCTTGAACTTGAATGCAACGTAATGGATGTATTACGGGGTGTAATCAAGTCAATTTAATTTAATTTGAGTTTAAGTTTAGTGAGGTTAACATCAACTTAAAATTCAAAACTCGAATTTGAGCTTGACTGAAAATATGTTTAACTCGATTTTGAACTTGAATGGTTGAATGCAACATAATTGACGTATTAGAGGCGTAATCAAGTCACAATTTAATTAATTAGTTTGAGTTTAACGAGGTTAACATCAACTTTAAAATCAAAACTCAAGTTTCAGCTTGATCTGATTGAAAATATGTCTAACTCAGATCAAATTTTAGTAAAAATATTGTCTAAGAAACGAAATAAACTCAAATGTAACTGTCTTTCACAACAAATGAGAAATATAATTAATATTGTTTCCTCGTTTCTTTATCTTAGTCCTTACGACCTTAAGTAGATCAAATTCTTGTTAATAATGATTAATTAATTAAGTTTGCTTGCTACGTAGGGTCTCCTCATGCAGAGTGTTTTATTTTAAGCACATGCAGAGTGTTTTTAGATGGCACACTCACACATGTAATTTTCGTATATGATGCCATTTTGGCATATGAGCAGCCTAATTAATTTAGTCCATAAATTATGGTTTATTGTTGTAATTAAGCTAACCATTTAGTAGGCTAGCTAAGAATAATTATTGAAAGTCAAATATTAGAATTACTGAAGGTTTCTTACATTACTTAAATACTTAAATTATATGATACTTATAATTTGCATTGTTTGGCTCGATTCCGTGTTAACTTAACCTCATTACTTAATGAGAAACATGGAGACCTAAGTTTTAACATGGGCATGGCCTGTAAAATTCATGTCTGACTTGTTTTTTTTCAAGTCGTGTCGACGTTTGTCAATTTTTATTTAAATACTCCGTATATTGTTGCAAGCAAAGAGAGAATTGTTTGCAAAAGGGAGACACTAATCTTTTGTTATTATCAATTAACATTTGAGCATAGTTTTTTCTAAAAGGTCAATAAATCATCGTTGAAAATTATAGTTTGACATGATCCATTCATCTTCTATATATTTCATATTTTTCAACTTCAATGCTCAATTATTTCACAACCTTCACCTTCAATTCATTATAAAATACTCGTAACACATTTTCATTTCAAAGACAACGACGAATGCAGATGTAGGTTATACATAATTCATCTCATATAATTTATAAAGTGAAAAAAAAAAAAAAAAAAACAATTAACGGCAAGAGTATTTGTTAAGGCACTGTTAAAAAGTTGATTCTTGTGAACATATACCACAACTCACAAGTATACGAGGATTGATGAGCTCAAAAGCACATTTTGTCCTAAAGCTAGGACCGTACCCTTGTGAGTATTTGCAAATTAAAAGAACATAGAACGTGTCTTTAATAGTAAAACATTTATGAACATTTTGCGGAGTAACTTGTGTTCTATATTTGCTTAAACACGTCCTTCAGCTTTTTAGCTGGTACAGTGGTACTACAATTACGTTGGGTCTACCTCGTTTTAATGTTACCTTTTCATACCGAATACTTATTTCACAACTATATTCAAAAGTAAAAAATAAACGCTAGACTTTATAGTATTTTGGATAGGATTTATTTAAGATCGACTCACACATGAGACTTATAATTAAAAAAAAAAAGAAGTTTAAAAAGAGGTTTATGTAGAATTTCTTTTATCTAATTAATAAGTTCGAAGTAGAGCTGGATTTTTACTCGAGTGGTTTTAACAAAATTAGCTGATTTTTGAAGAAGGGACTTTAATTAGTTGCTTTAACAAAATATGAATAATTACTCGGAGTAATTTTTTTTTGCAAATAGTTCTTTTGTTACATAGTATTATAATTGTAAATATGATGAGATATCATTTAATCGTAATAACGAAAGATATACAAAGCGTTAAAAAGACCGTTAAATTCACAACTTTAACTAAGGTAGTAAAATGTCATTTAATGTAAGGTAACTTGGTTGTACGATTTCATTCTTCACTCCACCAACTAATTTGAAACTGAAACCGTCTTTTACTAACTTCGGCTGATGTGGGGATGCAGCGGAGTTGCTATCAGTAAAGGAAACGGTGCCGGCGTATTTGGACCCAAGTATAGGTCCGAAAGATCTCTTAACGGGTGTGAGTTTCGCTTCTGGTGGTGCTGGCTATGACCCTCTCACGTCTACGACTGTCGTAAGTCCACAACTCTTTTTTGTGACTTCTTGCATTAAATTACTAGGCTTTACGGAGAAATACAAAATGGTTTAAAAGTTTAAAAGTAAATATATCGCAAAATATAATTAAATAATGATATGGTTGTTTATTTGCATTCATTACTCAAAAAAATTGGTAATCACCTTAAATAAACGAAAAGAAAATAAAAAACAGAGGAAGTAATGAAAAGCAGATTGAAAGAAGAAAATATAAAGATAATTACCTTCATACATGAGATCATTATTGTAAGATGGCTTCATATGACTATTTGCGTAAGTTTGATGATCAACCACAAAAGATATGAAGGTTTAGTTTCCAGTATTTCACGCCAATGAATGAATTTAACCGAATCCTCTATATTTATCCATGAAATTATAAATGCAGTCAAGTCACAATTGAGTGTCGATGAAATTGCTTACGTAAGCCAAGTCCGCTGTACACACACAGTTTAGTAAGCAGTAGCTACAATGATCATAGTAACAGTCACGAAAGACAGTAGGAGACGAGTACAAATTGATTGATAACTGATTAATCGGGTCGGAAATGATGCAATGATGCAGTCAGTAATACCGCTAGAGACACAGCTGAAGCAGTTCAAAGAGTACAAAGGGAGGGTGACACAGATGGTAGGAGAAGAAAGGACTGACTTCATTGTCAGCAACAGTCCGTTTTTTGTGGTGGCTGGAAGTGATGACATTGCTAATACCTACTTCGATACTCCTACCCGAAGGTTACACTATGATGTTAATGGCTACACCGATCTCTTAGTCACCTCCGCTTCTTCTTTCGTTCAGGTTTTACTCTTCTTTTTCCCGAGGATACTGAAACCGACAGTATGTACTACTGGTTAAGGTCGTTGAGCTCTTTTTGTAGAGGGTTACGCTTGTTTGGTGAGACTATTGAGCTCTGTTGCAGTGGCATTGTAATGGAGGTCGGTAATGTCTACAAACAAGCTCGACTCTTTGTGACTGAAGCTCTATAACCTCAATCGATCGATTGTACATATTACTAGTTGTGGGATTGTCTTCTTTTTTTCCTCCTTTTTCAGTTCATGTATAATTTACAGCCCCATTTCAACCTGCAAACAATGTATTGAACTAGGGTAAACATCAAAATGATATGAAATTAACAAAAAACACTTACAAATTTAACAAATAAAAGTTAGTATAAGCTAACCATGATTGAGTGGTTGACTACTTCAATCATGGTTAGTTTAAGTATTCGTCCATTTTTCTGTCTAGTTTTCTTTAAACTTAAATCTAGTTATTAAGGTACAAACTCATTTATCGAACCCCAACCGTCAACTTATAATTAAAATCTCACATATGAACAGAAATTGTACGAAGAAGGGGCACGAAGAATAGCAGTATTTGGTGCGCCACCAATAGGATGTGTACCATCACAGAGAACAATAGGAGGTGGCATTTTCAGGAATTGTGCAGAAGATTACAACAATGCAGCTCTACTCTTCAATTCCAAGTTAACTGTGGCACTTGATTCTCTTGCTCGCCAGTTTTCTGATTCTAACATTGTTTACATTGATATCTACACTCCCTTGCTCGACTTTATCGTAAATCCTCTTAAATATGGTACTATCTCCCTCTTTCTCCTCTATTTTCTTTTTGTTCGACAGTGGTATGCTGGTAAAGAATGTTCATTACACAAACATATGGCTCTGCTCTAACACTTATTTTTAAAGTTTCATGTTCCTGTCTTTGATGGCCAGGACACATGGCTTTCATCTATATTCGTCTAAATACTTGAAAAAACCGTGTTCCTAATCTTATAATGGCTCATTACTTCCACAAAGTCGCAAAGAAGAGTGTCTTAATGTCTTACACAATATTTTGTGTAAGATCACTATAATTACAGTTAACATCCTATATAAATTACGTTCATTTATAGCATATCTTACAATATTTTAAGTACGGAGTATAAGACAGTCTTACGAGAGACTCTCTCCCCTTCAACTCGTATATGTTACTCCCGAACGTTTTTTTCTCCACCTTTATCGTTCTCCCTTTTTCATGAATGTTAAACAATATATGAAAATAATAATTCAGGGTTTGAAGAAGTGAGGAAAGGATGCTGTGGAACGGGGATAATAGAAGTAACATTGCTATGCAACAAGTTTGACGCAGTTTGTGCAGATAACACCAAGTACTTGTTTTGGGATAGCTACCACCCTACTGAAAGAGGCTATGAGCTTCTTGCTAATATACTCATTCCAAAATACGCCAACCACCTCTTCTAGACTTTTTTATTAATTCTCTGTATTTGTTAATTTATTCGACTTTCAATATCAAGTGTATGTATGTACGTATGTAACAAAACATTGTAAAACAAAAATAATCATATTCACAATAATAAGAAATCTAGCTATTTACCCAGAAAAAAACTAGCGAGTATACAAAACCACACATTTATCTTCATCTGTATTAATTTGTAAATGAATGTACGCTCATAGAAAGAGAGAGGGAATACACACCAGAGTATATATTGGCGAGTATAAGATCAAAATGCATAGCATATGTATCAAGGTAGAGCAGAGTGGAGTAATACAGACGGTGCTTAAGCTTATTACTGAACATCTCTGCACTTCTCAATTGTGGTTCTATCGATATTTTCAGGTTAGATTGCCTGCAAGTGTTCTTGTCAGATACAACGGCTTGGCACACTGTTACAGCAACTATTCAATCCACTTTTTCATCTAGCATTTGATGAACCACCTGTTGCTGCATAAGAGAAAGAGCTATGTCAGCTTATGATTCCGAAACTCTTAACTATTCATGTTGAAATTGAGCAATAAGTATCAGATGCATTACAGTGCATCATCAAATCAGCCGACCCCTATGAGAAAACCTTCTTACCTGTAATCCCTTTTTGAGATATGCAGGCAAATTCTTATTAATGCTAAGCTGATTTACAGCACATAGGCGAAATGGTTTTCGAGATAAATAGTAAATCGGCCACTAATGTAGAAGTGAAATAAAAATGAAGCAGTAATTCTTTTCAGGGATTACCATGACCAACTTAAGAATCGATAGATAGTTGAACAGTGATGAATCTCGAAGTCGCCTTGTGAACTTCACAAGTCCTTGACCTTCGGAGAGGACTGAGGAGTTGCAATCTTGCATATCGTGAGTTTCTGGAGGTTGTTGCAGTCGCATGAATCCACAATTCGAACAATTTCGGTCCAAAAGAACGGGCTTAATTCCAAGCTACAAACTAAATGGTTTTGACCTCTTTCTGTAGTCTTCTATGGATATATTCAGCTGACATGCAAGAGACAGTTCTACAAAATATCGTACATACCAAACATATGCTTTCTTTATACATGATGCAAAAAAATGTCCAGCTATAGCACTTTCTGTCATCATCTAATGATTAATGCATTCAAAATGTGTTCAGAGGCTTTCCAGAGACTTATGTTCGTTTGCATGCTACGATGTAAGAGAGATGCAATTCCAAATTCAATGGTGTCAAAGACTTGCTCTGAAAACAACTTCTATTTGTCGTTAACAAAATGGTAGGACTTCGTACATCTGACCCCTCTCCCGCCATTGGCGGAGCCTAAAGACATTGGGGGTTCTTTTTGTGGTTGTTGTACAACAAAGATATGTATGTAGAATTCTGTCATCAAATTGCTTGAACAATCACCTAGTTCGACAAACATAAGACCCTGGTCTTCATTAAGGTCTCTGTAGATACATGTCTCACACTTGACAATGATATATATTCACCTACGGAAGTGGAGGATCAGGCGGTATTCTAAATCATGTTAAGAAGTAGGTGAAATACTGAAAAAAAGATGGTACCACAAAAAAATGTGATCAAAGCGACCATGTTGATTGGAACGTAAGAGCTGGCATTTGATTATTCCCATCCATAATATAAACAAAGGCTGGCTTCAAAGATATTCTTTTTCCTAAATTGAATTTCAGAAACGCCTCAACATGAAAATGATCCCAACTTTTTGGACCTTGGATTGCTCCGCCCAAGCTCAAACCCCACCAAATCTCGTCTTCCGGAAAATCAGATATGCTAACTGACCACTGAAGATGTGTGGGGTTACTATTTCTCATTTGTACCCAACCTCTAACTCTAGTGCTCTCGTCAAGCTCTGATTCCAGCATCACAGCGAGTTGACCAGATAATACGATTTCCTCGGCACCAACTTCCAAAGGTGGAGAAGATGTTCGTGTCGAAATTCCAGGACGTTGACCGCGTCTCCATATACCAAGAGGAATAGTAACAACTCCAGGATGAGCCTGTTGTCCTGATTTAGTCACCGGACACAGTCCAAAGAGAGAGAGTTTTGAGTCCCAAGGAAGTTGATACACGACCTGCCCAAAGGTGCTAAAGCATTGCCCAAATGAGCCGGGCAGATCACCAACAAACTGGGCAAGAGAAGCAACAATGTTCGACTTTTTCACTGTAACACCTATTGCACTCCCATGTTTTTTATGCAAAAGTGGTGGTCCAAAAGATGAATAATCAATTAGCCCCGTTTCCTGACAAAATGAAGGCACAATTACAAGCTCAAGCTACAGACAGGCTCACATCTACACGCAATTACGTAAACTTACATTTTCTGAGGAGTGGCTATACCTGTAATGAAAAATCTGTTGAAATTCCCACATCTTTACATCGAGCGCCCATTGGAATGGTAACCATTGAGAGCCAGTCTGTCATGTTAGCCGTATAACTTACTTTTGTAAGAGAAAGTGCACTCTCTAATATGTCACCAGAATCTCCGTGGCTCCTATGACAAGATATGAACTCTGCCTCAAGAGTATCCGTCTCACGGACTTTGGTTTTGAAAGTGATCCTCGCATCTATTCCTGTTTTTAAGCCAGATCGTTTAATTGCATCTACCTTATCCTGGTCAAGATTGTCCACCAAGAACACAGTCCCCATTGCAGCAACTGCACCCCTCACACGGGTACCATCATCTTCGAAAGGACTTCCTTTTGAGATGCTGTACGAAGTAAGTATTTTTTCGACCTTATCTTGTCTATCTCTTAATTTCATCAAGTCATGAAATGCTTCTCGCTGCAACCGCTTTAAAATTTCAATCTAAAAATATAACATAGAAAGAGTCGTAAATCCCAGAAGCATTTTGTGATTTCCAGTATCACGTTATTTTGTGTCACGTAGGAACATTAGAAGAGCAAACATGCGACTCCAGCATTCTACTTTGCTTGCATGTCCAATGACGTCATGACGACATGACACGATACTCCCTCCAACATGACACTTCTGTTGACGCCAAATAGATTCGCGTTGACACAGATTTGGTTACCAAATTTCCGTGTATTTGAACCCTAACACCGTTCTACAGACATAAACCCTTACCTAAAACCAAATTAAAACACGGAACCATGCGACACTCAACACAATTCTCATCTACACTTTTTTTTGGTCAATCAACAAATATCATAAACTAAAACTCCAAATTAAAAAAACATCACTCAATCAGTCAATCAATCAATCAATCAATGAATCGATAATCGTTTACATCACTGAGCTTTGCACCTCCAATTAAATCAGTAAGTTTTTTGTGTGAGTTTTAGAGCTGAACGAATATAACTGAAATGAACCGAATCAAAGTGAAAGGAAAACGTCTGACTGAATCGAAGTAAGAACAAAATTGTATTGAAAAGAGCTGAACTAAACTTATCTGAACTGAAGTGAAATTAACTCGAAAAGAACGAGACCTAATGATAAGTTTGTTGTGAGACGGTCTCAAGTACAATTCATAAACTTATTTTCAACTTCCATATACTTTGCTCAGTTCCACAATTTGGAATAAAATGCACTAATTATACTTGTAGAGTAACAATGTAAAATACCAAACTCAAAATTAAAATAAAACATTCATATTAAAAAAGAAATACAATAAAGAAGTTGAAACATACAGGAGTGTGGAGGGACTTGTTATGCCGGTTGCCGGTGATGAAATCGGTGAGTTTACCGGCTATGTAGGTGAGCGGTTCCATGTTTAGGAAGTACTCTCACTTGATTTTTGTAACCCTAACTTGGAGGAAAAATTATTAATAGCCAAATTATATATTCAACTTTTTACAACTTCTATTTTATACTCCGTATATTTTTTTTAAATTATTATTTTATATCACTTTTTTTTTACACATCAGTATCAATTCAATTCGAAAAGATCATATTACCCCTGATTATTATTTTAACCATAAATTAACTTTTCATTTTTCCTTCTTTTCTCCTTTTTTCATGTCTATTCAAAGCATTAACAACACTAACAACCGAACAAACAACAACATCAACAACAAGGGCGGCGATTGTGCCGTCATTGGGTGGAAGTTATGTTGGAGACGGTGGCTGCAGGCGAGGTGTTTGAGGAGACCACGGCGAGGATATGTCAGTGGTTAATTAGGCTGGCAAGGAGAAAGAGTGTGAGAGCGTGGAGCGGTGGTGCAGTGGTGTGTGGAGGAGGGTGGAGTGAGGAGGAGGGAGTGTATAGGAAAATATAAAGGGAGTGTATAGTGTCGAAAAATTGGCCAGAAAAATGAAATTGGTATCAATTTGTAAAAAAAAAAAAATCATGTAAGGTAGCAACTTTAAAAGAAAAAAAAAATATATAAGGTAGTAAGTGGTAAATTTGTCTACATATAAGGTAGTTATTACCAATTAAGCCTAATTTCAATTCATATTATAGTACGGAGGTAACGTTTTGTAAATTTTGCTATTATTATTATTATTATTTTCGTTATAAATATAAAATTTTGTATTTTTGGTATGGGAATACGATGGTAATGTTTTATAATTTTCGCGATAATTTAAAATAATTGAAAAATGGTTTTCTGAGCTCCTATAATTTTTAGGGCGTTGTATAGTGATATTAAAGTCGCATTTTCTTTTAACAAAATTAAAATTTAGATAATAACAATAATGATAAGGATGTTAATTAATTAGGTATGACGACTAAGAGAGGGGTAGACATCTCAAGAATCGAGAGGCGTGTTTGTCTTATATTTTACTCTTACATTACGCCTTGAATTTTCTATATGTTTACAATGTGATAGTATGCTTTTATTTTTAGGTAGATTGCAAATCCGATTTCGATTCCTAATTATGGAGCCCAAATGATAGTTTCATATCATATTACCTGACTAAGGGTGCCAACAAGAACCTATAACATCTCACAGCCGTAGCATACTTTACCAAGCCCATTGTTTGGCCGAGACGCTAGCTGACATTGTTTTATAGAGTGAAATTAAAGAGAGATTCCACGACCTTGTAATGATAGGGTTTTCGAACTATGAACAATATCTTTATCTCGGATTGGTGAATAGTTTTTGGTACCTTGACTTTTAAAGAGAATGGATTTTCGTTTTAACTAGATGATTGTGATTGATGATCGGGTCAAATATTATTAAAAGGTAAAGGAAGATGACAATTTTGCCCTAATTTTTAAAATAAAAAGATAAATAAATGTTTATATTAGAGGGAGTAGTTAGAAAGTAAAATGAAATGGTATGTTATAATTCATTACAAAAGACCGTTTTTTACGAGATTTTGTGAAATTTTTTTATGGTTTTTCTACGTAGTAACTCATATTTTTTCGAATTTTGCGTGGTATCTCGCCTTTTTTATAAATATCATCGGTACCCCCTTAACTTAACAAAAATTCTTAAAATATACAAACTATTGAAAATTGAGTTTGAAAACAGTGAAGGATACTTTAAGAAAATTTCATTAAGTACCATAAATTTTTTAATTTGAAAAATAAGGAATATTGCATAGAGTTCTAAAAGAAAACTATAAATAGAAACCAAAAATTAAAATGGAAAGCAAATTGAATAAAATATAAAAACTCTTAATTTCTGAGTATTCTTCGAAAGTTTCCAATGCTTAGAAACTTTATGTTAAGTTTGTAGAGACACAAATACTTGGGTGAGACCGTCTCACAATAAATTAGTGTGAGACGGCCCATTTACCCACCCACTTTCAAGGAATCAGTTTTTTGGGTCAAATATTAAAAAAAAAATACTAAAATTACAACTAAATGCTCGTTGACCACGCAGTTAAACTTCCCTATTTTTTTGCCTCCTTCTTCATAGTTTCAAACTTTCAGTTACCAAAATTCATTTTTTTTTATTATTATTTTTTTTCACACTCATCAAACAATCTCAAATCCCTATCTCATATTCTGTAAGTCATGGACGACAACGAAAATTGTTTAGGTGAGTTTGTCGACAATGATGCGTGATTTGCAGTTAAATTTTTTCTTTGCTTTGTTTTTCATGTCGTTTTTTTTTTTTGTAGAGTTGGCTTTGGTGGACAATAACGATGTTGAAGAACATATAACAAGGCAAGAAATTGTTAACGTTATTGATGAAGAAGGTAATTCATTTCATAATTTTCATTGTTGTTGTTGTCGTTCCTAGTTCACGATTTCTAATCATTTTATTATTGTAGTTGAATCTTCGTCTGATTCCGATGATGATGACACAATTAAAGTAGAAGAAGGTAACTACGTTTTTGTTCTTAAAATCTTTTCAACTGCACATAATTTAATATGAAACATAGTCTGTTTATGTGGTATATTGTATTTTCTTGTATGATCATATGAGTCGGTTGTTTCATATGCTCAATGAATTATTTTTGTTATATTCGTATCCGAATTCTAAGGTTTCGTATGTTTAG
>JAUEKU010111230.1:0-12768 GCA_032274805.1 Gypsophila paniculata
CTTGTATGAGACGGTTCCACAATAATGTTGTAAATGCTATTTCCTACACACCTTTTACTCAATCTCATACTTTTTTTTCATAAACTTCCCTTTAAATAAGTTATGTTGGGTGAGGGATAAGAGGAAGGTAACGGAGAGAAAAAGGGAGAGAGAAAAACAATGGGTACTATGATAGGCTTAAAATTGTCAACACTGTATGTAATTGAATAAAATATAAATGTGAAAGTGCAGTGCCCTAATGTCATTGTAAGACCTCCATATAATGGATAGTTTTATCTTTAATTTCTTTCTTTACTTTTATAATTTACACGGAGTAATGGTTAAAATTTCTTCGTCTCACATTATGTTACCGCGAAACGGTCTCACAAGATAAAAGAATGTTCTTAAGCCAGGTGAATTGTTAAGAAATGCAGAAACGATAACTTTTTTTGCAAAAAAGGGTTATTCAAGGGGGTTTAGTTGTTCACTTGGTCTGCTGTGTCAAATATTAGGAATTACATGCATTGTCACTTTTGAAAAATAAGAAATTATCTCCCTTCCAGTCAATTGTATACACCCTATGAGTCAAAACGCATAGTTGTATCGACAAATTAAAGAAAGCAAGGAGACAATCTGTTGGAATGGCACTCAACTCTATCTATACAGCTACCTCAAAAAAAAAAAGAAGTCTCGAGAAAATAATGGTTACCAAAGTAATACACTAATACATTCTTAAGGAGATTCTGTAACGTCAGCAAATAATTTTTTAACGATTCTATTGCAGTAGGCTCAATGTAGAACCCATGTTCAATATTATCGGCTTCATGTGGAATACAGATAAGGATTTGTTCATCAGGATTTTAAATGGGCATAGAGTAATTCTGAACAAATACTATAAAATCTAGCACATAGATTCAGTAGTGCCCAAGAAATAGCAATCACAAAGACGTCAAAGAATGCGAAAGTATTACATTCATAAGTGGTTACACAAAGCAGATGCAAAAATCAAACTAGAAAGATTATGGAGTGACTTGGAACTACAAAGTAGGATCTTTAACAAAAACCATCAACGATTTTGTACCTGAACCTTGTCATTTTCAAAAATGATTCCTTCAGGGGCATATGTTGTCCCACTGACTCCATATTCTGCAGTAACAGGATTGTGGTGCCCTGACTGAAGCACGCATATCTGCAATAATTAAATTGACAGTAAATCACATATTTCCACCCCCTCAGGAAAAAAAAATATATACAATAAAAAATCAGTAGCCAATTATAATAGCAAAGATTTTGCACAGATTGAGTCAAACAAGAGTACTGAGAAAAAAAAATTGAAAATTAACATAACCTTCTATATAGCGGGAAAAATAAAATAGAACCTATGCAATTACAGAATCTCAGACAATGCGGAGGAAAGATTATTAATTAAGACATCAATGAAGAATTCACAGTCAAAGTACAAGAGGACAGAGGTCGTATAGTAGACACCTTTTCAACAAGAAAATATATTCAAAATTAAACAGCCCTCATCATTACAGTCGTTGCAAACTCGAACTCGGAAACTGGTCTAATTATGTCCATTCAATGTTTCAAACCTCCAAAATCAAAGAAACAACTACCAAAGCCACAATTGATGTTGGTATCGGATCTAGTGCTCACCTAATTGTATGTTTATTTTTTATAAATTGGGAAGTTATTAATTTCAAATTGGATCAAGACATGTGAGGTATTTATCAGAGGTTATTCGACATAAAATGTGCAAGAAATTCTGAAACATACCTTAGAGACAGACATCATATTTGTTGTGAGAGTACCAGTTTTGTCACTGCAAATGACAGTAGTACAGCCTAGCGTTTCAACGGAGGGCAAGGACCGCACAATTGCATTTAACCTGGCCATTCGCTTTGTACCAAGTGCCAAACACCTTTGTATTGGAAAGAGACCCATAATACAGCAGCATTAAGCCGATTAGATAGTGCATTCAGAGGCAACTTTTAGAGAGAAAGAAAAATCAAACATGAGAAGATTAATTGGCTCACGTTGTAACAACTGCCGGAAGCCCTTCTGGGATAGCTGCAACGGCCAGAGCAACTGCAATCTAGGCAAGCCAAGAAAGGGGCAAAATAAGAATGCACACTAATATACATTCATAGGAAAAAGAAATTAACGTACAAAACAATTATAGATTGACATATTAATTGCAAATGTTTAAAAATAATATAATTTTACTTGCATAGTTTTACAGTATCTGAGCAGCACACACAGAGACAACCTTGTCTGTGCTCGTCTTCATAATTAAGAGTCTCATGTAAAGCAGTACAGACATCGTAAGGTTCAATTAAAGCCATAGATGACACAAAACTAGAGAGAGGAGAAACTCAAAATTGAGAAAGGGGCCTACTTTGAAAGGGAGAAAACTGAATAACTATGTGTCGGATCTTTAAAAAAATGGTACCAGAAGAATTACCAGGTGTAATAACCCCAAAAACCACATAACTGCCAGATTAAACAACAATTGCTGGATGACAGGTAAGAGAGATAGTCTGACTAGAATATCTCCCATGACACGTACAATTGTCACATTCATAGCAAAATAAGAATGCTTCATAGAATATCTCACAATTGATCCCTTATCACTTTCCTTTTAGAAGCATTCTACATTTCTTGCTCAGAACATAATTTCATTGCTGCTTGGAATGGTGTAAATCCAGCCATCGAATCTAAGTTCTCAGAATGTTTCTTACAAGGCTGTCACACTATTATACTAAGCATCACATATAAGCTATTGTTAGAATTGATGCTGTTCGGCAGCCTGATCCACACAGAGGCATCATTTACTGAGAAAATATTGGTGAAACTGATAAAACCTGATCCCACCAATCTATTGGATAACAAATAACCCAAAACAGCAAGATTTTCGCAAAATTCTTCAGCAATCTCGAACATTTTTCTAGTGAGCATATCACTATAAAGGCAGTATACACGTACACGCGCCATCCAATTTACATGGAAGGAGATGATGAGAACAATTTAGACAGAAATTTTCAATGCATGCATAGGTATTCCGAGTAAAAGATTCAATGCATGTCAACAGCTTATGAAATTGAAATTTTCAATGCATGCACAAGTATTCCAAGTAAAACATTCCACACAAAGCAGTTAAGTTTCAACCCTACCAAATTACCTTAAAATAATGAATAGCGCCTTGCAGAAAGCCACCATGAGAAGGATCACGGAAGTGACCAATATTTACAACCCACACCAGTACACATATACCTGCTATTACCTAAGAGCACAGTAAACAATAGTCGCATGAAATCGAACAAAATATCATGATGCAAATAAAAGAATGGTAATACACTAGCTCAAAATGATGGCACTTATCGGATCACAGGTTACAACTAAAATGATGGCACTTATCGGATCATGATGCAAATAAAAGAATGGTAAAACTACGTTTTACCTTAAAAAAGTCAAGCATACTAATTCTGCAATCTAGCGTATTTTACAAATTGTAAATCTCAGAATATCGGATACATAGAAAGGCCATATAGTGTATTCATATCAAATTTACGTAGCCCTGCTTCTAAGGGCCGTCATTACAGCTGTGCGTACTAACATTTTCTTGTACATCCACAGTTCTTAAATGTACCAAGAACAAAGCATGCAGTTAAAATCCTCATGCAATTTAGACAGATGTTAGGAAACTTACCTTTGCCAAGAATGTACCAAACTCATCCAGCTTCTTCTTTAATGGTGTTGCTTCCTGCATTACCATCAGTAAAAGGTAGGTTTGGTTTCTAGAGCCAACTCTTTTTGAAAACAATTTTCAATTGTGAAAAAACATGAAACCTCAAGGCCAGAAACAGAAAGTTAAACTCTGAGAGCACAAGGAAACGTGCAGAAGGCTTACATCATCTGTTCTCAACATTGAATCACGTATGCTACCCATAGCAGTGTTAGAGCCAACTCCTGTCACAACTGCTCTTCCTCGACCAGCCACTACCACTGTACCCTACCAATAGCAATGGGAAAGAAAACATCAAAAGGCAAGCTTTGCCTAAATGCTGACATGTTCAAAAGTTCTCAAAAATATCATGAACACATGTCGCAAACATTATTTTCAAAACATAAGCCCAACTGAGCACTAATAAAGTATCTAATTACTCCTTCCAAGCCAACCGTTTCTTGTCATTTTCCTTATTGGGATGAGTCATTCATTTCTTAACATTTCCTTTTTGAACAAATATTTTACTCATAAAAACCAAATTATAGGCTAGCCCCGCCACTTGTATAACCTCTACTAAAAAAACGTCCCAATAGCAATTAGCAAATGATCAAAATTGGTTGGATCAGAGGGAGTAATACATGCACGAGGCCCTTAACAGTCACATATAAGAAAACCTTATTTTTAAAATATTAGTTGTTGGGATGAGTGGATGGCAGATTTAAATTAGTACATCATATGCAATTTTCAGGTGCAGAAAGCCAAACAACGGTTTACGCGTAGAAGATGAAACTTATCATACACCATGTCACCATGTGCAACCACTAATCCACATGATCAAATAATCAGTTACTACTTAGTAAACGCTTCCTCTGTGCACACTTGCAAAGAACAAAATGCAAAATTTGACAATCTCTGAAGGTGCCACATAATTTTCATATTGGCGGATACACGACTTGAATGAGTTTGCACCAACAATTATACTAAATTTAAGAGGGAGCATTCAATAAATAAAGTATAAAATATAAAAACAAGGACATTACCGAAAAAAGTATATTTTTTTTGTCTTGATACACGGCATTCACAGCTGATGTGGAATCAACTTCTTTTTCAACTGAGCAACTCTCACCTTACCACAAGAAACAAAAGTAAAAACAGCACTATAAATTTATGAACAATAAACTATTTAATCATAGTAGGCAATTGCAATCGAACCTCCCAACTGCTCATTCCTCTCCCTCTCTAGAGAAACCCAAGCCGCCATCATCAGAGGCTACTACAATTTAGTTTTGATGGGGGTAAGCCCACATATCTAAACATTAACATTTAGTATTTGATTACTTATATGTTATGAATTCTTGCTCTTTATATGAGAGTTTTCTCCCCATTTATTGGACGGTTTTATGTCTAAGTATGAGAATTTTAAACTTCTGGTTCAAAGAAAGGGGAAGATCAACTTCCTATTGGTTTTTCACTTGGTGATGGAACTAGAATTAGATTTTTGTTCAAAGAAAGGGGAAGATCAACTTCCTAGTGGTTTTTCACTTGGTGGTGGAACTAGAATTAGATTTTTGTTAACAGGAGGATGGTAGGGACGTGGACATAAGGGTCACGCATCGCATAAGATTCGTTCTCTTCAAAATTGTGTAAGATAAATAAAAAATAAAAACACCAAATCTATGAAAATTTGAAAGGATATACAGTGAAAAAAGGATATACCTGTAAGAATTGCTTGGTCAACTCGCAATTGATCACTTAACAAATCAACCATCCTCAGATCTGCCGGAACTTTGCAGCCGACTTTTTTTCATTTGAGAAAAAAATGTTTGGATGAGAAATGGGGTTATTAACAAGAAAGATTTCTGCGATAATTGAATATTCATTCAAAATACAGCTGCTCACCACTAACTTCCACAATATCCCCCGGAACAAGATCTGTGGCAGGTAGTATCGAGAAACAGCCTGTCAAGCAACCGAAAACAGTTCAGGAACAAACTTGAAATTGCTCAGGAACTCAAAAAACAACAGACGGATAATTCACCAACACATAAAAGTATAGCACAATAGAAGGTAGTTTATAAATTGTTTCATAAAATTTTTACCATTTCTTAGAACAGTTGCAACATCAGCTTGGTAAGCGCGTAGTTCCTGAGAAATCAAAGAGAGCATAATAATAGGGTAATTATATGTGCTGGATAGTTGTAGCTAGCTCATGATGCTAATAGCTAAACGACTTGAGTAGGAGCTGAACAGCAATAGGAGGCCATATATAGAATATAAAGGTCTAATAGACTAATAGCTAGTTTATCCTACTGGCTAATTAAATAATGTTTATATCACCTGACTTTGATTGTAGCATGCTATATAAAGGTAACATATAGTTGATGGTTGATGCTTTAGCTCTTTGATTGGTAAATGACATTTAGCAAACTGAAAAGACCTTTTCACATAACCAAACATTATACGACAACTTCAGATTGATTAGAAGAAAATTGATAAAAAGATCACAACCTTTAAGATCATTCTATGTAAAATTGTAGACTTTGGTCATGTAATGCATATTTTTGGTTTTGACATACTAGAGATACTAAGCGCTTCTTTAATGGCAATGACCGAGGGTAGCACAGTGATATGAGCAATATATATGCATAAATGTAGTCATATTGACATTGCAGGAGCCTCTAATGGCAACTCGGGACTAAGCACTTCTTTGACGACTTTCATAGACAACCCGATCGAAAATTACCTAATCAGTTGTTTCCGACAGTTTACATGTCCACTGACATTAACATAGCGCAGTAAGAAAACACTGAGAGTGTCCCATTCACAGCCAATATCATTAGAATACCTCAATAGCTTTTTCGGCATTTGTTTCTGTAATTACTCCTACCGCAGCATTTGCAGCCAATATCATTAGAATAACCTGCATCCTTTAGCAGTTAGCACACTAAAATCAACAACCAGAGGTCAAAGAGGAGAAATGACTAGCATGGTCAGATTTCAGACTGATCATTGTACAAAGAAGATATTAAACTACACCCAACTTTAAACAGTAATACGCCAAAGGCCGCGTGGTACTTAATCGGAAAAAATAAAACTGCAATAGTTTATGCATTTTTAATAATGTTACTACTTATGCTAATCATGAATCTCTGACTATTGGCAATTTAGTACACAGACTAGTCCTCATATAGGCGTGTAAATGATAAGAGCCGTCTCGATGAGCCCTCGCAATCATATCGGTCAAAGCTAGCTCAAGCTCAGTCAAACTGAATTTAATCTCGAGCTCGAGCCGAGCATGGCCAAATACGAGTCGAGCCCGAACTCCAATCGATTTGAGCTCATTTTATTTTATTGTTTTAGTATTAATATATTTGATAATCGTCTACTACAAGTCTACAAATATGTTATATTGTTTGTTTTATTTTACTTTTGAATTATTTTGCAAATTATAATGTTTCTTCTTGATATACAGTTTTGTAAGTATATTAAAGGTTGAAAAAGTAAGAAAATAATGACTAAGTCGAGCTCGAGACTTTTCCTAAGTTTTTGAGCTCAGCAAACTTCGAGCTGATTCCAAGCTAAAGTAAAAATTCTCGAGTTGATTTCGACTTTCGAGCTCATACGAGCTCGATCTCGATATCAGATCGGTTCGGTTGCACCCCTATCTTCATACATTGATTAATACAAACCAATAACCATATATTATAAGCAAGCAAAAGACAAAAAGATCTCTTACCGAAGGCTCCAGAAAAGCAGTTAGGCCGGTGTCTCCATTAATCAATGCCAGAACAAATGAAATAAGAGCAGCAGCAATCAATATCTTCACCAACAAATCATCAAATTGCTTTAGGATCAACTTCCAGAAAGGAGTACCTGCATTAAGATAGAAACATGTCAACATGATCCGACTGTACCATTAGCGATTGAAGTGTTACATCACTGACCATTGGCACGGTACATCTGTTTTATTCTGGTAAAAGGAAGGCAGAATCCTTTGACATATAGTACCAAAAGAATCATGTAGTTTTAGTCACATGTCGATGGTTTTTTTATAGTGCGCATCAGTACTCTTTATCACATCACCTATTTATTATGGTTGGTTCATTAATTATGTGAAGTTTGAACCAAGCTGTAGAAAATCTGTTGCATGACAATATTCTAAACCAAGAATTTACACAAATAGAAGAGCAAGTAGATAAAAGTAGTCATTGGGAGCAACTCAATGGACCCACCCAAGGCAGAAATAGATTTACTCCCTGGAAAAACCAAATTAAAAACCTTATAGGTCTAGTCGAAAGAAACAACATACATGAAAAGGTCCTTAATGAAGTTTAAATCATAATGGATACTGGAAAATTTGGTCGCAAGAAAGTTAATTATCTCTCGTGGTTCCTTCTTCTGATAGAAACTAATTTCATCAAGACAAATAAGAGAAGCATGAAAGGACGCAGAATCTCCTCTACATCAAGCTTGCAAAGATAACCTTGCTACATACAACCAGTAAACAATTTTCTTAAAAATGTTTGCACCGTCAAAGGCAGGCACTTACTCTGCTCTTGCGGAAGCTCTGAAGTGGTGAATGGCAGCAATCAATTCCAGTGTAGTATCCACAAAAGAGTAGAAAATGTGTTAAGACTTCGTATATAAAGTACTAGCCTGAACATTAGCCAAATTCATATCCAAAAAATAAAATCATAAGTCATAACAATAACCTAATAAACAAGTCATGACCATAATTGAGAAAAGTTATCTTCCGAACAATTTTTCATGACCTAACCCCTTGTATGGATGGAGACTACGGTAAGAGGAAAACTCGTTTGGTTGGTTAGCACTTTGGATGGAGGAATGTACAGAGATTAATTTTCCTCATGCCAAGTTACATCAACACCTTTTTAGAAAAACCCAATTGATTCACCATCCCACTACTTCTGTCCGACCCCCTCCCTTCCTAATATCATGTTCAAAGTTCAAACCTTAGTTTTAACGGGTGCAAGGAGTATCAAGGTGATGGAGTGCCCGTAGCAATGAGACACAAGAGGCAAGGCAAAAGCGTCCACGTAGTGGAAACGAATTTCTATTTTTAAATGAAATTTTAGTCAGCAAACTCATTGTCGAGATTTTAAAGTAGGCTAACAAGCTAAAGGAGAAAAGGTAGACCTAATAGGCCAAAGCAAACGGCATAATTAATCATCAAGACAAAAAAGATACGGCAATTGCATGGTAGATTGGTAGTGTATCTCGCTAGCGGTGCCTTCTCTAAAAGACACACCTAAAGTACCCCGACACGTTATAGTTAGTGCCTCATCCGAAGCACGCATTTTTAAACTTAAGGTTCAAACAACATGAATATCAAAAATGTAAGAATGTTACATACCATTTTCTAAAACTAGCAATATAATTATCAATCAAAATGAAACAAATTGCCAACCTAGATTGCTCTAATCTAAAACCTAGGTTAACTAAAACCGATGCACAACATTCTAGTTGCTACAACCAAAACCTAAATTTAAGAGAGAAATTGCAACTAACCATTTCTGCCATAAATCCTTGAATACTCAGCTACCTGCAAACCCAATACAGCTTACACATGAATATTAACACAAATAAAACCCTACATTGTTTTTCCACTAAATATCAATCCTATCCAGTAAAAAAATGTGCGTTAAATACTTCGCATTTGTTTACCTTTAAATTTGTTTACAATTTTCTCTTATATTAACATGAGTAATCCCCTTTGTTTACCTTTATATTTGTTTACGATTTTCTCTATATATTAACATGAGTAATCTTCTTTGTTTACCTTTATATTTCTTTACGATCTTCTTTATATATTAACATGAGCAATCTCCTATGACGCCGTTGCACGCTTACAACGGGTAGATTACAACCATAATGTGCCCTCTTTCATGCTTAATATGACTACTATAATGCTTATCGCGACCATATTTAAACCTTCAAAAGTGATCACATTTTACTCATTGGTCACATTTTAGTCACAATTACCCGTCCTACAAATGCAACGGTCTCATTTAAGAATTGACCCATAAAAAGATGAGAGTTCAAACTATTGACTCTTTATAATAACTTGAACAAATTGCATTTGTGTGCAAGAAAACAGACTTTCATTCCAAAAATAATAACGTAAATCAAACAAAAAACCGAAACGAAGGAAATAGTACAAAATAGATCAAATACCTGAGAGTCAGTTAGACCTTTAGCAGGATCAACCCCAAAAAAATCCAAAACCTAAAAAAAAAAAAAAAATCACCAAGAAACGTCTCAATTTTCACCCAAATCAAAGATTTAAGCAATCAAACAGCAGTAACAAGATTAAAAATACACCGTAAAAATCCAAGAAACAACATTAAGAGTAAGGAACGATCATAAAGACTAAAATTACGTATATCGACACCGTAATTAGTTACTCTCTCCATTCCATTTATATTACGATATAATTGAATACCTCGGAAGTAGATCGAGCATAGGCATCCTCCATCGTATGACGTGTTTATGTCAACGATTTGGTGAGAGGAATTGTGGTAGTGATATTTGATAGGTGTGATTTATGATGATGAATGAACACCAAGGTTTTATTTTGAGTTTAAGGAAAATATAATGAATTAATTGTGGGGTTAAAGTTAAGAATTAAGGGGTAGTACAGAGTGTGTCGGTTGTAACGTCCCTCTTAAGTCTTAAGCCAGGGTTACTCTTTCCTTATAATTTGATTACCCTTTTTAAATGTTAGAAATTAGTTTGATAAATGGGGAATAATGTAAATTTGAAAAAGGAAAAAAAGAATTAAAATTTAAACTGTATTATATAAAATTCGATTGCAAAAAATATTATATTTTTTGAACAACGATAGTGTTTTATAAGGCCATCTTATTATAAAATCAGCTTAATAATTTATTTCAAGAAATTGTACAATGTAAAAACTTTATTTTGACAATTATGTATTTATGATGACAACAAATAAAATGTAGGTAAAACTTTCCAATTGCATACGTTCATGATCTTTATAAAGTAATTAATTGTTAAGATAAAATTAGGAAAATTTTCTGTGATCTTTAAAGGAGGGTACCACAAGAGAATACTTCAAATGAGGGGTATTTTGAAAAATCCGTCAAAATTCGAGGGTACTATGAAAAATATCAATTTTTAATGACAAATCAACTCACTAATTAAAGATCATATTAGGAAGATGGATGGACATATAATTATGTCCTCCATAATTACTAGTAGTTAATAAGGTGACATTTTATTATCCCGTATTTATCTATATAAGGTTGCAAATATAATAGGAAACGAGAAGAAAATAATAATACAATATCAACTTCTATGAATTAATGTCATCTAAATCTTAACAGACCATATGATAATACAAAAAAACCTTGAAATAAATGTAATACAAATTTTTTTAATAATAAACAAAATACATTTTGATGGACACTAGCATCAGCAATATATTAAAATATACCGTAACGTTTTTGTAAATTCTATATTATACTGGTGTTTCTTCTTATGGTCTTTCGTGAAGGGATCTATGAATTTAATGTAGTTATGATTATGAAGATGAACATTGTTGATATCATCGACATCATAATTAGTTCAATTAGCAACCAAATCTCATATCTATGGAATAATTAAAAAAGAAAGGAAAAACGGTTTAGAATTTGATCATCAGTCATTACTCTTTAGTAGTTTGTTGAAGAATTCATTTACTAAGTAATTAACCCACAAAGATAAAAAGGACACAACAGCCGATACACTAATCAAGAATTGCGAAACCAGAACTTTAAATTAGTAATCAAGACGGAGCCAGCCGCCAGAACTTTTAATTAGTAATCAAGGCGGAGCAAGAACTTTAAATTAGTAATCGACAATGACGAAGGTCAAAACATTAAATTAGGAGCGAAAATTATCAAGGGACACCCAAACCCTAATTAAATAAGATAATCTAGAACTTTTATTCAAATTCTACTAAAGCAAATCGAAATTTTTTCAATATTTAGCCGATGACCGTCCCTGACTCGCCAACCAGCCCCTAAAACTGCACCTTGCTAATCAATATTACCGCCTTCAACTGCACAACAATTGTTTAATTTCCCAGAAGTTTCACCCTTTTTTACCCACATTAACCCTTTGCTTCTGTTACCTTCATCCCTGTTTAACCTTCTTCTTTCACTCCAATTCCAATTCCCCCTTCTTCCACTCCACACATTTCGGTTTCTCGTCTCCAAAACCCGCTTCTGCTTCTCCTGAGCCACATTGTCCTGATTGTTTTCCTCCTTTTCCGCCACGACAACCTCCTTCATCTTCGCCGCAATCTCCTCTGTCTGATCATTCACCTCAATTGTTTTCTTCTTCTTCTTCATCTTTTTCTTCTTCTTCTTCGCATTCTTCACTTCAACACGATCATCCATTTGCGCTCCAATCTCGACTCCATCCTGAATACCCGGCGTCTCTTGTGCGAGTTGCGTCGAATTACTCACCTTAACAACAACTCGATACTGTTTCATTGGTCCCCTATCGTTCCGATTAGGGTTTCTACCAAACCCCCTTCCCGAGGGTTTCGGTTTCTTATAATTCCGAAATTGGGGCTTCGTTTTCACAGATTGTTCACCGTCGACAGCAATGTGGCTTTTCTCGTTCGTCGTTTCGATTTCGGCTTCTTCTTGTTGTTGTTGTTTCAGCCATCGCTCTTTGAGGTCGAGAATGGTGACGTAGTTAGAGGGAAAAGATGGGCGGTTTTTTAAGGTGTTCTCCATTGATGAATGTTTGGAGTATTTGGGAAGAAATTGTATGGTGGGTTGGTTTTAGTGCGGACTCATTGCCCACTGAATGGATTAAAGGAAGGCACAAATGCTAATATAGTACGCAGTACGTTTGGTTGTTTTGCGGTTAAAACTAACCATTTTAATATTCGTCGTAATTTTGATACGAGTATAATTTTATAATGGTTTGTTTCGGAATTAGAATTTCATTTCCAAATTTATAATTAGGGATGTCATTGGGGCGGGGCGGGGGCGGGGGCGGGGTAGCTCGTACCCGCATCCGCG
>JAUEKU010111340.1:0-12768 GCA_032274805.1 Gypsophila paniculata
CTTATGTGGATTCAATTTCGATATGAGGAAGTCTTTAAGTATTGTGTTCGTTGCGGTAAGGTGGGTCATAATGGCGCCAGTTGTACGGAACTAGCGATCGATATTGAGGCTAGCATTACCAACAATCTACAACGTGTAAGGGAGAAGGGCTTTGTAGTATTTCAAGCGGAAGGGTACCATACTATGTTCAATCTGGATTTGAGAGCTCTCCCGTCTACTACGAAGTTTACTACTTCCAAAATTCGTTTGGGCAATCACGGAGGTAGGTCAGTGCCGCCTGACTACTTTGAGGAGGAATACGTGGATTTCGAACTAGGAATCACTCCGGGAGGTAGATTTTATCCAGGTACACGATTCAGGCCGGAAACGCAACCTTTTTCTAGTACTGTTCTTTTTCGCAACCAAGTTGGTCCCAGGAGAACTGTGGAAGCTAATGGACACGCTGCGGGTGATGGTTTTACTGTCATCGGAGATGGTGGGGATGTTAATGCTGCTGATAATCCACAGAGGGAATGGGACGGGCGTCCCAATAGGTTTGGAGTTTACCCGGGTTCGGGCTCCGGTATTAATGGTGATATCTCTGATGGTACATTGGGGCCTTATGTCTTTACTATTGATGACCCTTATGTTGGGGACGCGGGGCATGGTCAGCCTTCTAGGCCGGTGGACCTTGACCAGAACATTCAGGAGGCCATTAGCATACGAGTGCAGGAAAACATTGGAGTGGCTCGGCAGCGGGATGACGATAGAGGCTATGGTCAGATATTTGGTAGTATGAATGGTTCACCGGTGATGTTACGTACGAATGACGGCACCCAAGTGCTAAGAAGCTCTCTGCATAGCTCGGCTCCTTATTCACAGGGACCTCAAGGTCCTAATAATTTCGTCGAGAGATATATTGCTGCGTCGTCTAGGTTCCAGAGCCCGACTAATATGGGTTTTACTTCATCACAAAATGGTTATGCTAATAATATTATTTTGGGAGGTATTGGGGGCTGGATTGACGAGGAGTCCTCGGGTCACGGTACGACCCCGGGGTGGCCTAGTTTCTCTTCTAGTCATGGTGAAATTATTGTCATTGATTCCAGCTCGAGCTCTTCCTCTTTTATGGATGCTAGGGAGTCCTTGTCATCGGACTCTCCTCCTGTACTGTCGTTGCCGTCTCATGTACCTCTTCTGCAAGCTCCGTCTGTGCCCCAAGATGATCTTGTCATGCAGGAGGCAAATATTACTGGAATGATTACCGAGATTGATGGCACTTTACCTGTTGATGCTGCTGCAATTCGGCCTACCACTGCTGAGAAGGCCCTCGTTCATTACTTTTCTGCAGGAGACGTTTGGGAACGTTACGATAAGGACCGTGCTATGGCCAATGGAAAACGTAAGGCCTACTCTGATCCGAAGATGGCCACGGTACCATCGAACTTCCTAAATTCAAAGGAGGATGCTATTAACTTCCTTGCTGGACTGGATAAGAAGCATTGTGATAGGGATGTGCGAACACACTCGGAGTCGTCGAAGGCCGGCTTCAAAATGTTTGTAGGAGACTTGGAGGAAATGATCTCGTCTGATGACGAGAAGAGTGACGCTGCAGGTGGAGGTTTTGCGGAGGTTGGACCTAACCAATCTCCTAGTCTTGGATGAATGGTCTTGCATGGAATTGTAGGGGTCTAAATAACCCGCTCGCCCCTACAATTTCAAAAATTAGAGCGCTTAATATTATGAATAATTATGACTTTATGTTCCTTTCCGAAACAAAATGTGCGACAAATGATGTTATGCTTTTGTGTAGGCCTTTTGGGTTTGTTAACTCTGATGGGGTTGATGCGGTGGGGTCGAGTGGTGGATTGTGGGTGGGATGGAAGAAGAATATTACGATTAATGTTGTATTCAAATGTAACAACTACATCATTTGTTTTGTTGAACAATGCAAGGAACTTAGTTGGTATTTGTGTTGTGTTTATGGTGATCCATGCCTCTCAAAACGTAGTGTAGTTTGGGATAGCTTAAGTTCTTTCTTAGATACCTTACATAAGCCCTTCTTACTTTTTGGCGATTTCAATCAAGTAGAATACAGTTGGGACAAACAAAGCCAACGAACGGGAAGTATACTGGGTGCAGAGGAATTTATTTTATGGAAGCAATACAACCAACTCTTGGATATTCCTTTCAAGGGGCCAAGATTTACATGGTGCAACAAACGTAAGGGCAAGGACCGTGTTTATGAACGTCTGGACAAAGCATATGGCTCCAAAGATTGGTTTTCTTCCTTTCCGAATTCTGGTTTAAAGCATCTCCCTATTCAACTTTCGGATCATGCTCCGATTGAATTTGATTTGGGCCTACTTCAAAATAAAAAAAGAAAACCCTACAAATTGGAGCTCTGGAATTTTGACCATGAGGAGTGCCTATCTATTATTCATTCGCAATGGGGCCGTTTTTACAGAGGATCCGCGGCTTTCTCTCTTCAGAGGAAATTATCGGGAGTTCGATCGGCATTAAAGAGATGGTCTCTTGATAGAAAAGACGTGTGGCGCAAGGAATGGTCGGATTTCGATGATAATCTGGGCACTGCCTTAGAGAATTGCTTCTCAGGGGAAGACGAAAATGAGTATGTTAAAATTCATGATAATCTGACTTCCTTTGCATCAGCTGCAGCGAAATATTGGAGACAACGGGCAAAAATTAATTGGCTAACAGAAGGAGATGTGTGCACTAAATATTTCTTCAATTGGGTTAAAGGGAGGGCCGGAAAAAATTTTATATTAGGTATTAAGGATAATAATGGTTGTTGGACGTATAATGAACAGGAAGTAGGAGATATATTCTACAATCATTATTATAATCTCTTCAACCCGTATAATAGCCAAGAGGACTTTGATTCTTTCTCTGATCGACACAAGGGGTTTTTTGCGGCTAATAACAATTTTCTATCTGAGGAAGATTTACAAAGTCTGGGGAAAGAATTCTCTGCACAAGACGTAAGAAGAGCCGTCTTTCAACTAGGAGCTCAGAAGTCTCCTGGCCCGGACGGAATGCCTGCTTTCTTCTTCCAGAAATGTTGGTATTTGGTGAAGGAGGACGTCACAAATATGGTGCTAGGGGCCTTGAATTCGGGAAGAGTATTAAAGGAGCTCAACAGAACTTTTATTGTTCTAATTCCAAAGGTTTCAAGCCCTGAAGGTGTCGACAACTACAGGCCCATTAGCCTCTGTAACGTGGCTATGAAAATCATAACGAAATGCCTAAGTAATCGTCTTAGGAACATTATGGGGAATTTGGTTAGTGAGTTCCAGAATGCTTTTGTCAAAGATCGGAGCATAGGGGACAATATCATGATTACGCAAGAGGTTTTTCAAGCTATCAATAAGCATAAGAAAGGAAAAGAAGGCAGAGTGGCCATTAAATGTGATATGAGTAAAGCTTACGACCGAATGAATTGGAACTTCATTAGGAATACGCTCCACAGCATGAGGTTCCCGGAACACTGGATTAACTTAATTATGGAATGCATTACTAGTGTTTCATACGAGATCCTCATTAATGGCTCACCTCTGAAAAGCTTTAAACCTTCCTGTGGTTTACGTCAAGGTGATCCACTTTCACCTTACATCTTTGTTCTCTGCATGGAAATGCTAACGCAAAACATCATGAAAGCTCAGGAGCTCAAAGTCATCAAAGGGATTAAAATCTCAAGAGGAGCTCCTGCTATTTCACACCTCTTTTTTGCGGATGATTCCTTCTTCTTTCTCCAAGGAAAAGAAGAGAATATTCTTTGTCTAAAGGATCTGCTTGACATCTACTGTGAAGCGTCAGGCCAATTGATCAACAATCAAAAATCGAGTATCTCCTTTAGTCCTAGTGCTACCCTCTCATTTATGAAAACAGGTCTTGATAGCTTCAAGATAAAACCTACAAAGGGTCTCGGTAAGTATCTTGGGGCTCCCACCAGCATCAAATCAAGCAAAAAGGAAACTTTCAATTATATCATCGAACAAGTAAGCACGCGAATCAGTTCTTGGAACGGCGTATTCCTTTCTCCTGCCGGAAGACTAACCTTGATTAATTCTATCCTTTCCTCTCTTTCTACTTATTCTCTATCGGTATTTAAAATACCGGTAAGTGTGGCTAACAAGATTAATTCTATGCTAGCACATTTTTGGTGGGTCGGGACGAAGAAATCTAGGGGCATTCACTGGCGAAGTAAGGACCTTCTAAGTCAACCTAAGTGTGAAGGAGGCCTAGGGATCCGTAATATAGTATGCTTCAACCAGGCTTTGCTTGCTAAGCAAGCCCAGCGCATCTTTTACCAGTATGATTCTCTTTTAGGGCGTACCATTGGTAGGAAATATAAAAACTCCTTTTCCTTAGACTTGAATGAACCGTTAGTTCTTGTCGATCATGGTGACATCCTCCCAACGTCAGCTTCCTGGGTTGCTAAAGGACTTAAATGGGGATTTGATCTTATTCGTTCGTCTATAGCGTGGAAAGCAGGGTGGGACTCTAAGATCCCCTTATGGTCTGTTAAGTGGGTGGATGGTACGATTCTTGTACCTCATAGCGGAGCGGAGGGATTGGGTGTTGACTTCTCTGGAATTTGTAATTGGACTGTTTCTGATATCCAAACTAACGGTGCAGGATGGAATGACACTATTATTTCCAATATTTTTGACGAGGGTTGGAAAAACAGAATCTTATCTATACCCTTAACGTCAACCCAAAAGCCTGACAGAGCTTACTGGGATAAGACAAATACAGGTATGTATACCGTTAAGAGTGGCTATCGAGTGGCGCTTACTAACTTTCTGGAATCCCGAGCCCCTTCGCTTAAGAGACTGAAATGCCCGGAGCCCTGCATTCCTTTTTTTAGGAAAATTCTTTGGAAACTCCCAGGGCCTAATGGCTGGAAAATTTTGTTATGGAAAATTCTCACTTCTTCACTACCGACTGGGGAAGAGTTAATGCGGAGGGATATCACCGGTTTTTTTCCTTGTAGTCTTTGTCATGATGTTGTCCATGTTGAATCCCTAGCCCACATCTTCCGTGACTGTGATACCGCCAGAAAATTGTGGGCTTGCTGCGACCTTGGTATTCGGAGCCATATGGGAGGATCTAATGATATCAAGACATGGATTTGCAACTGGATTACTTATCTAAGGAAACACAATGGTCTAGCATCAGGAATTAATACACTACTTATCTGCTTCCTGAGCATGATTTGGGCCCTATGGACTACGCGGAATGACGTGGTCTTTAATAAGACATCCGTCAACATCTACTCTGCCATGCAACGATTTGAGCAGATGAAATGCACCACCCTCCTATCAGAACAACGTAAGTTTGATCAATTTACGCACTGTAAGAATGTGGACGTACTACGATCTACTGTTGTGGTCAAGGAAATCACTGAAGAGCGAACCTCCTTTCTAATTGGAAACGAAGGGAGTTGCCAAATGTTAAGACTTGAAGTAGATGCTACTTGGAGGATTAACCGGAAGGCAGCAGCGGGATGGGCTCTCTTTGATCACGAGATAATGGTTGGATCGTCTAATTTCACTTTTTTGGCAGAGAATGCCTTACAAGCTGAAGCCAGAGGAGTCCGTGAAGCATTGTGTTGGGCAAGGGACAAGCAGATTCTTCATCTGAATATCTTTTCTGACTGTTTTCAGTTTGTTTTGCAGGTCACCAATGTCTCTCCGACGAACCACTACATCTCTAATATCATCAGAGCGACATCATTTATTTATCATCCTTTTTCCACTGCTTATATTAGTTTCATCCCGAGGACACAGAATCGACGAGCTAACCTTTTAGCGAAGGAAGCTATTAATCTGTAACTGTGTACCTTATTTACTGCCGGCAAAAAAAAAATCAAATATTTTTTATTCTTATTGATGACCAACCGACCAACAGAATCACACACAGTTTAATCTTAATTTTTTTGGAGATACCATTATTTAATATAACGCGGGAAATTAGGAAATCAAATTTACAAAAATGTTGTTTCAAAGAATATGATCTTGTGATTAAGCTAAAGTTATGGTAGGTGTAGAATAATATCGTGATATTTTGATATATGGAATTGTTTCCATAATAGCATAGGACTCCCGGTATATATATACAGTCCATTGTATCTACGCATTAAAATTTAAATGAACATATTTACGAACATACGAATAATATGAACGTTGCCGAATATCGATTTTGATAACGTGCTTACCCAGAAACAAGAGCCAACATAATCGTACAAAGAATAATTTCAATGTGAAATTTAAGTACAAGCGCAATCGTCTAACTACACCATCATCCATCTATTGACTGACCAAATTAGAGCAACATCCCTACACGCGTTTAAAAGGAACTCTCAATATGAGCTCCATAGTCGAAACAACAACCCCTTCTTCGACAAAAATGGAGAATAACCTCCACAGTCGCAAGTCGCAACAACTATCCTACGAGGCTACAACAGTCGTACGTTACATTGATCGATCTGTACAAACTCCATGTACAAAGGAGACAAGCCAAATACATGACCTCGGCCTGTGGGGGGGATATAGTTAGTTTAGAAAGCGGTCTCCCAAATAGCATTGTCACCTTCTCCACAACGCTGGTGGACTTCATGGATCCTTTCATCAGATCGACAAATCCCACTGCAGGTCCAGTCGAATGAGGCCACACATGTGTTTCCCGCCTGAGCTTTCCATTCGCAATCTGGTGTGGAAACATACGCCAAAATGGAAAGACGGATGAGAAGGATAAACGTGATTTAAAATCGATGTGAGAGCTGGCTTCCACAAGATAGAAAATTGGAACGAAAAATATTGTTAGATTGAAGTGAAACAAAATCGTACCTGGTGGAGTACCGCAACATATTCTCTTGTCATCAATATGGGACACATCAAGACCAATCAGCCATGCTCCTAATGAGACATCTTCATTCGCATACTTGTGCAGCAGATGTCTGTCACATACCAAAAACCAAACCATCACTGATCGTGGAAGTTCACACGTTTTTAAGCCAAGTGGCCAACATTGAGTGCCATTTTCAGGCGTTCCAAGTTTGCGAATATAAAATCTAAATGAAGTTTCCACGTTCCGGATAACCCTCACTCCCTCAGAAAGCTTAGGGCGCAGCAAATTACTAAGGCTCCATTCTTTTGGACTTACCAGAGTTGCACTAAACTGAACAGAACAAAACAAAATTGTATTGAGAAGAGTTTATCTGATCTAAAGTTAAGTCCAGAAGAATGAGGCCTAAGAGAAACGTCGGCATAATACAGAGTTGAAAATGTACATATGCACAAAATGTAGACTTACTGATTGATAGCTATATATGTAGCCAAGTCGTTTGAAATGGCATAGAGTTGTCCGGTTGCATGCCGGAAATACTTGTTTCCCTCCCCGCCAAATTTCCAATGTTCTGGTTCCTGGTATCTTACTCCCCTAATCCACCATAACTTTAATTTAGGAACAATATCTCGATATTATGAACTATCATTCTCCGTCAGTATCAAAAAATTTACCAGATGCTTACTTTTTAGCAAGGATTGGCCCGGACTTCATGCACCCAATGTACACCCTAGGCTTTGATCGGAGTCTGAATAAAGTGTTCCCCAGTGTTGCTGCAGGATTTACAATCAGTGCGCTAAGTTTCCCATGAAGATTAAGCGATTCTTACTAGGTTAATATACAAATTACAAAGTGTAACGAAAGCGTTAATTAAGGATCATGACAGAGAGCTTGGAATCAGAACTGGGAGCCACACGAAACAACCGTCACAAATATTTTCTATAATCACTATACCAATATGCTGCTCAGCTGCTACAACCTATATCTCCATGTCTAGTAGAGTCGAAAATTTCACTGTTCTTCAGCAAGAATATGACGAAATATAACAAAATGGCTCACTACAGCATATGCACTTCCTATATCCTATATCAAAAAGTAGTGCACAATTGACGTAAATCTCAACACGATTCCATTACGCGTCATTTGATGGCATCTGGACCGAAGCGTAGATAGTTTAAAAAACCCTGGCAACTCACAATGAGCGCTATTACATTTCGTACATAATACAAGTAGATATAAAGATAGTGACAGAACAGATATACCTATATTAACATGAACATCATCATCGACTTTGACATAAAAGTCAGAATCCCACAAACTGACAGCAGTAGAAAAGTACGCCTTCGTCTTTGCTGAGAGTTCCAAGTAACCCTCTACATGGTCCTGCTCCGAAGATGAAAAGATATTATAAAAAGCTTAACACGGGTAAAAGTTTTCTTCCTGGACTCGAGGAGGGAAAAAAGCAAACCAATCTCATGAAATCTCCGTGTTTTTTATCTTCTGCCTCAATCGCCTTGTCGAGAATTCCACCGGGAGTTGAGCTGAGAGAAAACCGACACATCATTCAATAGTTAGAATACCAAATATCAACAGAGCATTCACAGATATTGCATGGCCTGAAAGAACATACCTGTGACCTATAACAAATCGTATTACGATCCCTTTCTCTTTCTCCAACCGCATTCTTTTATCACCTGTGTTTTTCACCAAAAACACCCATGTTCTTATTGTGTTGCATAGAAACAACCGCATAAACAAGAACAAAATTGCACAATGAAATGTAGACTGTAAGTTGTCGTAAACACACCTTCAGGCATCCAAGTTGCACGAACTGAATCTCTACGTTTCCGACTGTTGAAAGCAGTGTTAATCCCGATAACCATCAGATATTTTCTCCTAGTACTTGCAGCATCCTGAAGGGTTTCTGATAAAGGAGATCCGATCAGGAGCGATTCCTGTGCTGCTCTTGCAGCGGCTATTTCGCCCTCCAATTTTGAAATTGTTTTCTCCAATGTTCTGACGAGACAGTCATTTTGGGATTCACATTAAGGCAGTACAAAAGAGAAAGAGAACTTTGTGAGGTAAATAAGTTATCGTCATTCTAAGAGCTTACGGTACACCATGATCGTTCTTGGTGGAGAACTCTTCTGTGTCAACATTAGATACACGCCTCACAAGCTGCACATTTATGCCAAGCCAAAACGATAAGATTACATGATTTTTCAGTCGGAGTTTTACAATAAATTGATGTAACTAAGTTCGAGAAAAGACGAAGCTACCACTTAGAGTACAAGAATCCACATCGTACATTGAGTTTAGTTCTAATCGGTCTTTAACAAGTTCATTTTTGCAAAAGTTCGATTTGAAAAGACAAATAAGGTACGGAGTATTTATTTGGACATCACACAGTTTTGCAAGTTTAAATTCGATTTCAATATTACTCCCGAGTCACAAGTCTCAACCTGAGCTATTACTTGATATGTGAACCTTGTGAAAAGACATGACTCCTTGACTATACGTTATATGAAGTCAAAGGTATTGTAACGTTTTAACTTAATTTACTCAAAAGGGACAAATCTCACGGAACTCCACCAGCGGAACTAACAATTTTACAAATCGCACAAGTGAATCAGTAATTCTGTATTCACATCCAAATGAACAAAGCATTCTAATAAATCTGCACCTGTCGTCGGCCATGATCAACCAATTTGCTTCGGCTTCTGCTTTCATCTGTGCTAGCGGCGTCTTTTCCTTCTGGCAATGTCCAGATCCTGCGCCGTGAGTGCTTTAATTACAAACGAGCATTTGTTCATCTTAACAGTCCACCTATTGGTGGCAGTTACTGACCGAGGAATATGCCAATCTTCATCAAAAACGCGTTTCATCTTAAAATCCTCTAAAAGGGCCGACATATCAACGTGCCTATGTGAGGGCACTTAAGACAAACCTAGCACTGATGTTCCTAGGACTCGCAGCAAACTTGAGCACTTTGCTTTAGGCCAAACACGAAAACTTCACAAGGACTGCAAGAATCCGAAATTGAGGCATGCAAGGAAGACCGATTCGTGTATCCAATCTCACTAGCACACTGCATACCCTAATAGGCTAATACTATCCTCATTTATACAAGGCCAATTTCGTATAGGATGGGTTTGAAGTTTGAACCTAGGTAGGTCCCGAGTATCACCTCGACAAAAACCATACTAACTAAGCTAATTGACATGCATCTATTGTTGAGGTCTTTTCTCGAGCGTGTATGGACATTATCCCACATGCAAACCCATTTCACCATTCTGTAATCCCGCTGCAGACGACTTTCGTCTACTATCAACCTTCAACATTCTAATTAAGCCAATGCACAACAAATCAATCTTAATCATCTTTACTTAATTACTTAACAATTACTCAAATCAACCTAAAATTAGACTCATGATATGGTCTATGCCAAACTTCCTAATTTCTACACCAAACATCTCAAAATAATCCATACACACATTACCAAACCTAATTTCTAACTATAAAAACCCCAATTAAATTAAAAATCCAACCGAATACGTCTTTGCCTAGTAGTTGAGATTGAAACAGGAGTGGAGTTAGGGGGCTAGCAACATTGAAAATTTTTTGATATTGGAAAAAATTCTAGTTTGACTTATTTCATTAGTAGGTCGCCCCTAAAATCCTGACTCCGCCACTCAACGGAAGTAAAGTACCAATAGATCATCGTTTCAATTTCCCCACGCCCCTTTATACTATACTGACCTTGCGCCTCCTCTTGCACCCGAAATAAATCCTAGTTTATTTTATTCCATTAGTACTCCGCCACTGAATAAAATTCTGTCCTGTCCTAAAATCTAAAATTCTGGCCCCACCAGTTAATAAAAGTAACATGACAACGGATCACAAATTCAATTCCCCCTCCACTTTATACTGTAATGACCTCGTGTCTCCTCTTACACCCGATAATAAATTAAAGTTAAATTTAACCTCCCCACAATTAAACCCCTACCCACTTAACTAAAATGCACACTCGTTAATCATGTCATAAATCAACTTACTAAAAAAATCACAAATTAAGAAACAAACCTTACAAATCAAAAACACCCAAAAATAATAATTATAATAATACATAAAAGAATTAAAATTTGTAAGTACCTATTAGTGAAGAACATTCCAGCACAAAAACTAGCAATGCACAACAAAATTGCAGCATTTTTAGGTATGAATTTCCTTTTCACCGACATTTTTTTAAGCTCATATGTTGAGAAAGTTTGATTTTTTTTTGTAGAGTCAACTAAAATATTTAAGATATTATTATTATTACGAGTATTATTATTATTATTATTATTATTACTGTACTATGTGGTATTACTGGTATACTAATTTTTTTTAACATAAAAGTAAAAAAAATACAGTAAAAATAAAGAGGAATTAAAGTGTTAAGTTTAGTAGTGTTTTTAGTACTTGAAGTTGGGTAAGTTTGAAAAGAGTTGGTATTGTTGTGGCGTTGTTGTCAGTGTTTGATGAGTTGGTTTTGTCTGTTTTTTCAATTCAACGTTATATTTATTGTTTGTTTATTTGACGGGATTGTTATATGTATACAACGAGCATTTTGTTATGAATCATGAATGTGGATGTCCATTGGGCCCACAACCTACCATTATATCTTATTGTATGCATCTAGGGTTTAGGTCAAACCCTAATCCCCTTTGTACTATATACATGTATACCTCATGAAGGATGAATATACAAGACATATATCTCTACTCTCTATTTTATAACACGTTATCAGCACGAATAAGATTCATATTCTTGGAAGGAATTTTGAATTTTGATTTGTCCTATCATACTCAAAGGGAGTAATGAAATACATTCACTAAAGGAATATTGAGATAAATGATAAGTCTTGCCAATATAAGTGAGACACAGGTTAGTGTCCTATGCACATCAATATCTTATTTGGCCAAAATGGAAAATGAATTATTTTGAGTCTATATGGTGATATAGTCAACTCAAAAGCTGACATGTGATAGCCAACTGGAAGTTTGGCATGCGATATAACATTGCTAACCAGAAGTTTAGCACTATAAATTGCCAATTAAAGGTTGACGTATGATACATTAAATTATCTAGACTCAACCAAAGGTTTATGAATTGTGGGAAAATTCATAAATGATCTAAGAGATGACAATAGAGACCATCCGGGTTCCTATTATACCCGTTTTGACAAACTTGAAGTTTATCGTAGAGAAAAAACATAAGTGCTGAAACTTTCTCGTGTATCAATGGTAAAATTTAAGGCAAGACAATACACTGAGATAGAGTATGGGATATTGGAGATCTAAATGATACTCTGAGTTAAATAAAGAACTTGAATGTTCATAAAGGTATTGATATTATATTTAAAGGCATATAACCACTCGTTGGTTTATACGAATAGTTTATGTGATTAGAAATTATCACATTATAGTTATTGTATTAAATCATTGATCTCCATTATAATTTAGCACTTGAAAAGCCAACTGCATGAGGTAATTTTAACTCCCCGTGTTTTGTTCTCCAGAAGAGAACTTGTTGATTAATTTTTATATGAAATAAATTCTAAGGTGGGTATTGAGATCTATTGCCCATTATACATATCCGGTATGGATAGTTTTTATCACCTTAGGGGGAGAATGATAAGAAAAAGCTAGTAAAAACAATCCATTAATATTGATCCCCAACTGAACTGGATATTCAGTGACTTGTTTGAAATATAAAGTACGTCAACTAGAGGTTCATAAAATAAGAATGACGGTGTTCATATTTATTTGGTTATGATGATGTACTAAGGTATACCAACTTCATCACCTTGTCTGAATGGGATATGTTTGTACATTGAAATCTATGATTTAACTATAGACAGATTAGCCCTATATGTGG
>JAUEKU010111451.1:0-12767 GCA_032274805.1 Gypsophila paniculata
AGCACTTTTAGAAAAAATAAGTAGCTGAAATTGTGGTCAAACCAGGTAGCTGGTCAAATAAGCCGAAATGGCGCGCCAAATATAGCCTCAAGACTAATGATTAAGATAAAAGTTTACCATAAGTCTCAAAGTTGTCATCCACAAGTATTTGTTGATCATATGTCTACTGGCGCAATATGCTTCTAAAACAGTTATACCTAATAAAAATGGACCTGAACGACCAATCAGCAACCCTCGACACAAAACCCAAACTACAAAAGAATTCCTCGAATATTACCCACACTAAGAGAAGAATTCAAGCTACTTTTAGTTTCTGTGATCAAATCAATGAAGCAAAGAGTAAGTAACGATAGGTCCAAGGAGGGTAACTTGAGGGGGACGAAAGAAAGCTAAATAGCCGTTCGGCATTCTAGGTCAACTGTACGCAACAAACATGACATACATATCTCCATCATCCTCTAAACCAACTTCTCTCATATGTCAGAAGGAGCCCTCATCGAATAAGAAGAAAGAGCTATAAATCTATGACGAATTTCTACAGAGAAAACTAACGCAACACTCAGAAGAGCAGCAACTAAAGGAAAACTATTTTTCAGGAAATATAGACGCAAGCTGGAAACTCGATGGAAGCAAGCCGAGCTACTCACTAGATAGACAAAAACATTAACAAAAAAAAAAGAAAAAAAGGAAAAAAAGATGTACCAACTAGAGAGAAGCAAGCAAACTCAAGAGTAGATGCGCATACTTCATTTTAAGGGAAAAAAAAGCAGGCAAATGAGATGAAAGGGACTAATTCTAAGGTCGTAAAATCTTTAATAAACGTCAACATAAGTAGTACCAGAAACCCAATCAAACAATGTGCACCAACAGAAACGAATCAACTAATTACATTCACACAAGACATAGAGGGTCATTAACAAACCATACTTCTTAGTCTGAACACGTGCAGAACATATAGAATCAGCAACGAATGATTTGAATTGAATTAAGCTCTTTCCCCACGAATACGACGAGCGAGCTGGATATCCTTGGGCATGATGGTCACCCTCTTGGCATGAATGGCACACAAGTTAGTGTCCTCGAACAGTCCCACGAGGTACGCCTCGGCCGCCTCTTGCAGAGCAAGAACCGCGTGGCTCTGGAACCTCAGGTCAGTCTACAAACACATAAACGGCTCAATATTCAACACTACGACAAAGTAATCAACATATACAGGAATTACAGCATAAAACAGGATTTACCTTAAAGTCCTGAGCGATTTCACGAACAAGACGCTGGAAGGGAAGCTTACGGATCAAGAGTTCAGTACTCTTCTGATACTTGCGAATTTCACTGAACATAAAAAACTACAAGAATTACATACAGATCTCACAATAATTCGGTCCTTTTAAGTTGAAATACAGCTAACAAACGAAATAGTGAAACTAGGAAGTGGACATGGAAAAAATCCACTAAAACATAGTAATATGTGATCGAGCATAATAGAGCACATAATTCTTGTTCCTTCTATATTGGAGTAGTTTAAAAGGCAAGATAATAGTAACACTATCAACAGGTCTAAAAACATAGGGAGCATAATAGTATAGCACACAATTCTCACGTTAGACGATCTCAAGAGAGCAGTATCGTAAGACCTTTCACGTAATTTAAGTACATTCAACATCAGCCAAAAGGAACACAATGGAGAAACAGCACAAACACGAAACGAACAACAGAAAAGAGAAGAGAAGAGAAAATACCGAAGAGCAACGGTACCGGGACGGTAACGGTGAGGTTTCTTGACACCGCCAGTGGTAGGAGCAGATTTCCTAGCAGCCTACAATTCCAATTGAATTGAATCGTATCGAATCGAAACGAAACTCATTAATTAATTAATTAATTAGTTAATTAATAAAAAAAATACAAACAAAACACCAACATCAAACAAAAGCAAAACCTTAGTGGCGAGTTGTTTACGAGGAGCTTTACCACCCGTGGATTTACGAGCTGTTTGCTTCGTACGCGCCATTTACTTCTCTCTCAGATATTGATTTTATGTTAATTAAAGAAGTATGTATGAATTTGGGGGATTAATTATTTAAATTTGAATTTGAATTTGAAATCAAAATTAGGGTTTGTTCAGGAATACCTGGGGATTTTGTGAGGGGGAGTGAGAGAATTTTAGTCTTCCAGATATTTTGGTTTTCAACTTTTTAATACGGAGTAGTAACAGATAGGAAACATATTTATATATTTATACCGGGTATATTCTTTTTGTTTTTTCATATATTATATTTTTTTAAAGTTTAACCTGCCAACAAATCATTATAACGGGCAAGTTATAAATACGTATTCACCTACTTAGAAAGAAAAAAATGAAGATAAATTTAATCTATTTGATCATCAAGTTCGTTTATAATTCAAAAAAACCCAAATATCATTCATTTTACAAGTTAGTTTTGGTAACAAAGTATACGTCGTGAGACCTACACAATCAAACAAAGGATATTAAAAAACTATCTTTATGTGAAACGTTCCATAGTAAATGTATCATGAAACTGTCTTACCCAAAAAATTTGTTTAATAAAAATATGCTCTGAAACTTGGTCAAATTGAAGCTTCTTTAAATAGATAATTAAAAATAACAATTTATCAAGAAACTATTTATAAGGCGGCCTAATCGGTCTAGATCGAGAGAACATGAAGATTATCATGAATCCATCCCACAGTAAAATTTGTCTTAAAAGAAATTTTGTCAACAATCATGAACAAATCTGTTCTGTTTAAAGATGATTTAGAATTTGATTCGATATACAATCAACGGATTATCAGAGCTCAACTAGTTCACAATTAATGTGCAATTTCGGTTACCTTTCCATTTCAAATGCTTCACACATTCACTTTCCCAATCATGAGCAATTTCGTTAATGTACTCCCGACAGTCCGACAATTAACGTTCAAACCATAATGAGACAGTTTTATATTTTGACACCAATAAACCCAGTTCCCTTCCTACATACGTATAAACAAGCTTCACGTAGGATTCAAAAAGACTAGCAAATATTGCTCATGAAGTTCCGATCCATGAGCTAACAACAATTGATGACATCTAAACCCATCAATAGCACTCACTTTGATTATCAAAGGCTCATTTTGTTGGCTAAAATTCAATGGACGGACATGCTTATGTGCCACACAGGCCCCACACTAGAGTGAGAAGGTCACATGCAAATGTTATCAGGGCTAAAAGACTAAAATCGAAAGAAAATAGGGTTACACATACACTTCACCAGAGTTCTACTTAAACTAACAGTAGCTAACAATACCGAGACTGAGCCAAAGATTATATACATCAAAGCACTTAACGATTATTTCTTTACACATTTGACATAGAGCCTACTCACCCGCAAAACTAACCTCATGTACAACAGAACCGTCTGATTAAAAAAATCTCAAACCAATACGTAGTCACACATCGAGTCAAGAGCTCCTTCGTGCAAGGTAAAAATAAGAGATGACAAACAAAAACAGAGATTTGAGGTAGTTACAGGAACAAGATACGCCGATGGTGCAGAAACATTATCAATCATCCTACAGTAATGATCAGCACAATCTTCCGATTTTTACCAAAATCTACTAATCGGACACCCCCAAAAGAGCTATCACATCACAATCACAGGACAAATAACACTTCAGGGCAACCCACCCAAAATGACTAGACAAAATCTAGCAGCTTTCGACCACACTTTATAAGCCTTCACCCAAGAAACTAGCCCACATAATTTACTGGAACATGGTACGTCGACTACATCAAGAAGCAAACATGTCCCAAGTTTTATGAAGATGAAAATCAAAGTTCACTCCACAAACATAGAACCTCCATCGAAAACAGAGACCTAGACAGCCAACAGCAAATAATAGAGCATTCACGTTCCAACTACGTTCATCTTTTTCATTACTCTTGGCCTAGCATAAGCCAAAGGGTCAATTGGACAGGATACATGGATAACAAAGGTCTACTGTTCAAGAGCTACCTATAAGATTTAAATAATATCAACACAAGCTAATCAACCAAAGATGTAAAGGGACAAGCTGTAGACACGAGAACTGTCAGAAGTTCAAGCAGTCGTTACCTAGATAGCCTTGGAGAGACAAAAATGAAGGAGCTTCATTGATAAACATAAATCATCAAATGAAAACACACCAAACAGAAAAATTGTTCATCAGGCTCCATCAATCCAACCAATTTGCTTACTATTTTCCAAGCCCCAATGTTTCAGAAAACGAAGATTAACTCGAGACATGAAGGCATAAAGCCCCTCTCTTTTAGATGCTCTCAAGTCTAAGCAATTCTAGAAAGCTTATCTTTATGAAACACCTCATCCTTACGAGTCACCTCAATAAAAAAAATGCAGCAAATCCCAAAAGGTAAATCATTCTCATGATGAAGACAAACTCTTAGAAGTCAATTACTCAAACTTTCAAATTGATAAACAGCAGCCATAAACCAAATAGACACAAACGGCTGCATGGCCAAAGGTTTATATATAATAAAGACATCCAACATTTGTGACTGATATAATTAATTAAAAAGAAAACACTTGAATCCATGACCATTACTCCAAAGCACTACTGCAATATTACACCAATCTCTCCATCCACAAATGCTTTAGAGATACTCCACCGCAAAACCCCAAGGGCATGTGAAAAGCTCAGCTTCAGTCATGCCTTCAAAAATATGCTCAACTATGGTCTTTTCAGTGGTCAAACTTCAATACTGTCATAAGGTGACTCACTAATCCAGTCAATCAAGATCAGACAACTTCAGAAGCACGGTCTGAAACCACAAGCATCTTCTACTATCCTCAAACTGATACTTCAAGACGACTATCTAAGACCCCCATTATGAAAACAAGGTAAGATCCTAAGTCCTGATCCTCAAAAGAAAGACAAAAACAGTGAAACTAAACTATATTCAGCATAACCCAGCTTATCAGATTGAAACAAAGCCAAGAACTTATGAAGATGAGGAGAAGATTGATAAAAAAGGAAAAAGAAACGGTGAAAGGAGGAGATGGAAGTTAAGGAGCCAAATGGGTGCGACGGGGGAAAGAGAGATAGCTTCCCAGCCAGCCTCGGGTCCATTAGTCCATCATGCAGCAAACCCCTCACCTATAAACAACATATTAAACTAGCTAAGCATAACAATTACAGCTTTAAAGGAATCAAAGATAGCTCTAAAGGAATCAAAGATAAATGTAATTTTTTTCAAGTAGATGGAAAATTACCTTTGTTCTAAAAGCTTCAATCTAATAGTAGCCTCTGCCACCCCCACTGCCACTGCCACCGCCATATGAGCGATCTCGAGGATTATACGGAGGATGTGGTCGTGCACCATACTGTAAATGAAATAGAGCAAGTAATAAGTCAAAAGATTACTTGGTGTTACGTTATGTATAAAATAAAAATGTTGGGACATTTGCACTTACATCTGTACCATAATAGCCACTTGAATGCATACTGCTGCCAGCTCCATAATTATCTAAGAAATAATCCCACATATAAGTCAGATACAGAATTCAACAACAGTAAGCTCATAAGTCATAACCCCAGAAGGTGGAAAAGAACAAAAAAAGACAAAAAATGCTAAGCAGCGGCAAATAACCATCTCACCTCTGAAGTGAGAGCCACGGCCTAAACCAGTGTAGTCAAATCTAGGACGAACCCGGCTTGGCTCCATGTAAGCAGGATCTGGTTCCTACAGTTCAAAAGAAAATGTCAAATTAACTGCCATTGATAGCTATTTGCGAAATTCCAACTCATAAAACTGTACATAATGGATTATATACTTACAGTCATGTAATATGGCCTCTTTTGGCCATAGCTACCATTATGCATGTAAGGATCGTCATAGTGCCTCCCCATAAAAGGTCTTGGATAGCCACCGTCATCAAGTGGGAATGGTTCTCTAAGTGGAGGTGGAGGAATAGGCCTTGGAGGGCCACGTTCAATTATCCCATGCCTGGGGGCACCAAAATTAGGCCTTCCAACCGCACTAGCTCCAGGTGCACCATGGCCCCCTCTATGTGGAACTCTTCGCGCTAATGAGAGCATTAATAAGACTTATTAGAAATCGATCGGAGAAGAAAATATGAACCAATAAGACCAGTTGAAAGCTAGCATAAAAGGGTTCCGAATACCATATGGGCCAACAGGATCATTAAATGGTCCACGTGACGCCCTGCCGTACTGAAAGTTTGATCGGTTTATTGGGGGAGCCGGGCGCCCTAAACTACGCCCTACAAACAACATTAAATTAAAGACGGAATAGACATATATGGGAATGAAATATAAAAAACAATATAAAAAGTTTAGTCTGCTCATAGATACCAGCAGGACGGCCAATTCGAAATCCACCACGCATTCCACCCTTCACGGCTTGCATTTTAGGCAATGGATTTGACAGTCTTGCTCTAACTTTGATCTAGGAATATACCGAGCAAGTTAAAAAAAATAAAACACAGGATCTTACAACTAAGGCTCTTGATCAGCAATAAGTATCACATTATTGATGAAAGCTAGAACATGTAGAAAAAGCAAAGACATATTACATTGATGTCATCGAGTATACACACGAAAATGTTAATCATTTTTCAAAATCCCTGCACATAATGTAGAGTTCGATACAACACTATCATAATGGAGCAAGTACATAACAAAATTTCTTAACAAATACCAAGCCGATAAAGAAAAAAACTCAATCAAACAAAAGCAGGTATGTTTTGAACAAAAGAGAGAAAAGGAAAAGAAATCCGTAAAGAAAAACTTCCATATGCAACACGGAAGGACGTATGGATGATCATGTACTCACCCACCCATCCACTTCTCTTCAAGAAAACAAAGCTCCTTTAGTCTAGGTCAATTTTTGCATCTGCTTTGGAATAGATTAATTAGATGATCATGCACATACGGATGGACACTAAGGTTGTTGCTTTCAGCATTACCTTCTCACACTCACCCACCCACTTTTCTTCCACAGACTACACAGCTCCGGCACACCAAGCCACTACCACCAGCTACACAGCTTGATCACTTCTCTTCCCTGCCTGCACAGAGCCTCCTCCCATCCCTCCACCCAGCTGGTTTTTTCTCCCTCTCCTGCGCGAAACTTATCTCTCTCCTTGCCCACGCTATAGTTGAAACCCCGCACTCCAAAGTAGTCCCTTCACCACATTCCTAAACTACGAGATGAAACCCAACAGGGCCATATCTCCTCCCTCAACACCCAGATAAACATTCAAACACCCAACCATATTTTAACTCCCATGATCGTCTCTATCCTTAGTTTCCCAAAATCCAGAAGACCCGAAGATACTAGGGGGGAGAATGCATCATACTTTTGATCAGTCATGCGAACAGGGATCAACGACAATGCATGGTGGAAGGAACAGTGAGGCCACAAGAGATCAAGGTGACTGATGGTAGGTAAGAGGTTCAGGCAGCAGTCGGCGAGGTCTGAGGTAAGGAGCAGATAGAGTAGGGGACGAGATGCTCATTTAGTTGAAAATAAAAGGAGAATTGATCAGCCAGGGATACTTCAAATTTGTTTCCAACTAAAATAAAGTAAAGACAATACTACCGATGAACACTAAGGGAGTAGGAGTACGACAAATATCACCCTTCTGAAAAGAAAGCCTGACCAGATAAAGAAGCAGCAACAACAAAAAAACAAAGCCTTGGTCTAAAGATATTTGGAGTCAACTTTTGGGGCCGGCTAACAAGAAGTCACGAACCATTATATTAAAGTTACAGAATCACCGATGTATAGTCGTAACAAACAAAAGGAAGGAGAAACATAATGTAAGCAAACGAAAGCGAGAAAAAAAAAAGCAGTGAAATAAGAGAAAAGAAAACCAACAGAAAATGGAAAGGGGAATATAAGTGAGTGGAAAAAGTAAATGACCAATCATAGAGAGCTGAGAGGAGATCCTAAAAGTACAGAGACGTGTGAAGAGAAAGCAAAACAAATATCTTTCAGGCCTAATAAAAGCAAAACAAAAAGAAAATACCTTTGAGTTCCCATCAACTAATTCCTTCTTGTTCACATCCTCAATGCAAACGACTGCAGACTCATGGGTCATATAATCAACGAACCCAAAATCTTTGCGCTTGGCAGAAGACATATTTCGGGCCAATGTGACACGCTCAATCTCCCCATAACATTTAAAGTGTTTCTTGACAATATCCTCATCCCAGAAAGGAGGAAGTCCATCTATGAAAACGGATTTAACCTTAGCCATAACCTCAGGATCAGGTTCTTGCAAAGGCTCAGAAAAAGCAACTTTCACAGTCCTCTCAGTATGGCCAAAAACAGCATCTGGCTTCTGAAGCCTTTTGTACGCAGACATTGCATCGGCATGGCAAGCGAACTGAATGAAGCAAAACCCTCGGCTCAAACCTTCATGACGAGGGTCTTGCACAAGGGTAATGTTCTCAACGCCTTGTACATTATAATCTTTCAGCTTTTGATTTATCTGCCATAGAACAATTGTGCACGATAAAGATAAGAGATAATGAAGCTACAATCCAATAACAGTGTAGCCAACAAAGTTACCGCTTCCTTTGTCCATGTATTACAAATGTTGCCAACGAACAATGTGTCGTTGTCTTCGTTTGCTGCAGTTCCACACTGCTTCCCAAGTATCTGTTCAAACAAGTTACAAAAACCATCGAATCAACTATGACAGAATATTGGAAATTAACATTTAAGCATAAAGGGTGGGCGTACGGTAGGATTTTTCATTTCTGTCAACGCTTTCTTTGCCTGTTCTTTGGTGGCAAACCTCACAAAAGCAAAGCCCCTGTTCTTGTTTGTGGAAGGGTCCTTTAGTAACCTAACTTCAACAACCTCTCCAGCCATCTCGAAAGCCTTCTTCACGTCTTCTTCAACAACTTCACGATCTAGCCCACCAACGAAAATCTCATGTTCTTTCTTTAGCTTCCGCTCCTTGGCCGCAGCAGCCATCTCATCCTTGTTTTCCTCATTTAATGACTTAATGTCGTCAGCAGTCTCAGGTTCTTCATCCTCCCGAAGATCCTCCTCCCCAGGTTCAACAAAACCCTCTTCATCACCATAGTCCTCAACTTCCTCAGACACAGGAGCATCATCTTCTTTTGGCTGAGTAGCTTCTTCTAATTTCTCTGTATGGCAATCATCCATTATCTCGGCCTTCTGTTTATCATCCATCTTTTCCAACTTCTGGCCATCATCGATATCATCTAGCTGTTCCTCTGGCTCCTTTTCGGACTCTAACACTTCAGTAGCATCTTCATTCTCTTTTTTTATCGATTCCTCACACTTTGACTCCTCCTGAACTTCAGCAGATTCACTCAGCTCCTCAACAGATTTTCCAACAACTTCCGCAGCAGGAGATTCTGTCGTTGCAGTTGACTTAGCATCGACAATTGATGAATCATCAATATCCATTTTACTTTTACCCTTCTCCTCGGCATCTCCTAAATCTTCATCCCTTTGCGTACCTAATTCCACTTGCGCTTCAGATTCTGTAGTTTTTATTGAGATTTCTTCGGCTTTCAAAGGTTGTTCCTCTTTTACATCAACAATATCATCATCGTCCTTTTCACCTTGGTCACCTTTGACATCCACAGCCTCGTCCACTGCCGCTTCGGCGGCAGCTGCAGCTGCAGCCTTAGCCGAAGCAGAATTCTTGGGTCTGAGTACTTTCTTAATTACTTTTCTTGTTTTCGTCACCTTTTTTTTTGGGGCAGCTGCCTTTTTGGTTGGTAGATCTGCTGCAGCATCTTCAGCTGAAGCATCTTCAGCTGCCTTCTCTGGTTCGGCTGACATTAAATGCAACATGAAAAACAAATTAATGCATCAGATAGGCTTGATCACTTGTATTCATGTACTAATAAACACACCAAGACACAAAATATCTCAGCACAAGCAACTTGTAATCTAGCACCTGCAGAGCGGAAGTACAAAGTTACACTACTACAGAACAGATAGGCATAGACTAAAATTTGGCAATCGTAAAAGGCAAAAAAAGCTGGGTTCCTTGATTATATATAACAAAATGCAATTTATTCGACAACATTCACATAACTTGTAACACCTCACTTTTAATTCCATGGGCATGTCTCCCTCAAACAGCCCAATTTGTCCAGTAACAACTACACGATATTACTCTGCCTCTTCCTATTACTTTGCGTACTCGTGTAATTCTGTCATACTTCGGTAAGATACTTAGACACCTTATTATAAGCCAAAAAAATAAGAATACCATCAACATAGCCAAATTTGACGCTTGTCAAATTGTCATATATAAGTGCCACATACTTCTAAAAAAGTCTAGTAACATAGGACAGAACCATATTAGCCAACCAGCCTTCCCCACTCCTATTCAATCTCACCCTCTTAACTATTACCGAGAATCACCCACGAATTCGATATCTCAAAATTGAACCTCCTTTGATACTACTTAACTTCTTTATTATTACAAGGAGGTTCTTGCGTTCTTCACACATTCCCAATCAGTATTTGCACTTTAACCCACTGTTGTACGCCGCGACTCAAGATTCTCTGCAATTACCTAACTCTGGTTACGATAGTGTGACACAATCACTAAACTAAACAAACTAAATCAGAAGTGAACTTTATCAAAAGCTACAAACTGCCTCATACCACCAATGAATCCAACGCGAAACAACTCAATCAGATACCATCACGTCTTTTATAGCTTCAACTACTTCTCAAATGGCATCAGTACACTAACATAAACAACCAGCTACTATAAATATCCGACTAATCATGAGTCCACCTTAACTAGTTATCAGCCGATTTTCACCCAGAGAAAAACCACCAACGATTTCACCTCCCAATATACGACGAATAATCATTAAAGCATACAAACATCAAAGCGTGAGTTACCTATGATAACAATAATAACAGATAAAAAAGAGTATACACCCAATAAATACAAAAGCACATAACATCATACTGATCATAGCATATGTTTCCTCACAACCACCACCACCACCACCACAAAGACGACAACCAACTAATGCACATGACCAACTACTGTTTACAAACTACCACAAAAGCTCAATAACTTTATAAGAAAGCTCAGAAACTTAAACATTTGAGGTATTACGGTAGATGCATAATCCTATTTTTTGTTAGACCTCTCGCATAAAAGGTAGTTTATTTTTCAGAATTTTTTTTTTTTTTTTTTTTTGAGTATTAGTTAATTTTATACTAACTTAGCGCGACACGGTCTCTCATAACACCTACAGATACCACAACCACCCCCACCACCGGTCCACAACAACATCAACAACAACAACAACAGCCCAAATACTTTGGTGAGATGGTCCCACAATAAAAATACCGTAATAAATACAACAGTAGCTCTCTTGTGAGACCGTGTGGACTTAGTGTTTTTTCAACCAAAATATATTAAACTAACACGGCCTCACAATATGTTAGACCTCTCGCATAAAAGGTAGTCGATTTCAGAACATTTTTTATTTTCTTTTGAGTATTACTTTTATACTAACTTAGCTCACGACACCTACCGATACAACAACAACAACAATATAACCAACATCAATTATAGATGCTTAATTATAGTATGTCTAACACGTGAGACGGTATCACGATAAAAGCAATAGGAAATAAAAGAGAATACCAGAAGAAAGAGGGGTAAGGTCGGCGGAAGGAGTGAAGGAAGAACTAGGAGTGACTAACTCCGGCGTGGACTCCTCCGCCGTGGAAGGCGGCGGAGTAGGGGTGGACTTGGTGGTTCTTGCGGCGGATTTACGAGTCGCCGGAGTTTTCTTAGGTGGTGTCGGAGTTTTAGGAACGCCGGCGTTTCGAGTCCTCATACGTTTCGATTTTATTAAAAGGTCGGTTTGATTGAATGAAACCCTAGGAATTGTGTTGTGTGGTTGATTTTATTTTTTGGGGCTGGATATTTGTTAGGACTCTTCTTACCGTTATTACCCAAATTTATTTGTTAGGATAAATTTATTAAATGTTAATTAAATAAAGTGCTTTTTTTTTTGTCAAGTTTTAATTTTGAACAATACTACGGAAATCTCTTGTGAATCGGTCTCTTTTTTTTTTTTCGTTCGATCGAATAAACAAATGTGCATTAAACTGAAATGAAGACGGTTGAAGAGACGATTCGTAACGTAGCTGTTTAATTTTTCATAGGAGATACGTAAATTCAATGATAAGTTTATTTATTTCTTGGAGGAAATTTTACGATCTGCTTAGATTGCGTATAGTAGGATATGAGTACGAGTTTGAATTCAATTCGATCGAATAAGCTTTGACATCGAGCTTTAACCAAATTAACTCGAAAAGCTTACCGAACTAGCTCATATTGATTACGCAATTAGACTATACAATAATTTATGCACATTATCATACACATAAAACTACGTCTAGAACAAGGACAACGTATTAACCATGCATTTGCGAGAACTTTGCAACTCTTGGCTTTCACTTGATTTGAACATTCTAAATTTCTAACTCAACATCAAATTGTATCAAACAAAAATGCTAAATTGTATTAGTCATCTGCTTCAAACATATTCCGTAACATATCACACTACTTCATTTTGAGTTTACAACTTTTTATGTATAAAAACTCTGAGCGGTAAAGAATGGGCTCTTTTTGGTGCAACCATTAACCATGAGATCTATTTCCTACTACCGATTCTAGATTTTTTTTTTTTTTTTTTTTTTTTAAGGTGGTTAG
>JAUEKU010111562.1:0-12765 GCA_032274805.1 Gypsophila paniculata
AAACGCACAGGAGAGCTTCTGTTAGAGATCTCGAAATTTCCAATAGACAGAGATGAACTAATCTACTATGCAACAGAGAAGTATCATCAAGTCCAAAAATTTGCTCAATAAATCAAACATCATAATTAACACACCTTTGCATCAACAACCCAGAATTGTCGGCTTGCACTTTCAAAGGCAGATTCATTGTTTCCTAACATTCTTGCCATAGTTTTCCTCGCAGCATTAAGAACACCTACTCCTGCACTGTCAGATCCAATATAGCCTAAGCATCAGACTGGTCAGACAATGAAACACTTCAAGAATTGATTCATATACTACAAATCTATCATGAGTCCTCAGAAAAGTGAGACTCTCACCTTCCTGCTCCAGCAACAACAATCTTCTGTTTAGGGAAGTCAATCATTGGCCTTCCTTGGGCCCTCACAGCTCCCAAAAGGCCAGCAATGGCAACACCAGCTGTTCCCTATGTCCAGTATAAGAAGAATCGAGTGGAAATAAATAAAAAAGAAAGAAAAATGAAAATAAACTACTTGACTTTTTGAAGTATCAACAAAAATGAAGATAGACGGCTGGTGGTGATGGATGTTCACAACAAAGCCTTTTTCTTTCAGATGCGACTTTTTTTTCCAGACGTTTGCATCAAAATTCTAAGATAGGTACTGGTATGAATGATTAATATCGCTTAAGAATCTTTGTAATGATCCAGAATTCCATATTGATCTAATTGCTATAATACTCCCCACATACATTAAGTATCCATCTTGAAAGGCCAGCTTAATTGATATTCAACATAATCCATACCTGGATCTCGGTGAATCAGAAAGGACATTGGATATGTCACACAATCATAGAAAAGAATTCAGCATATGATCTAAGGAAACAAATATTTGCACCCCAACGGAAACAAAATACCTGTACGTCATCATTGAACATTCTATAGTTATTCCTATACCGCTGCAATAACTTAAAAGCCCATTTGCTCTGGAAATCTTCAAACTGCAGAAGATAAAACCATAGGAGGTCAAATTGTTGCAGGAGAACAAAAAAAAAAAAACTTTTTAAGCCATATAGCAAGTAGAAGACATAACATCAAGAAACAACTCTCACCTGCACAATTACATGAGGCCAACGAGTAAAAACAGCCTCCATAAATTCATCAATAACTGCAAGATACTCTTCACCGTCAAGACGGTGCTCTTGCAATCCCAAATCTGCAGACAGAAGAGTAAAAAAATGTTAAAATTTCTAATCTCACATCTGTAAATTGAACTAATAAAAAGTTACACTTCTTTCATTAAAAGCTGTTTCTGCGCAAGTCAGAACTAATAGCAATGGATAAAACAAAAAAAAGCTCAAGTGACTAAGAAATTTTGGAGTGAAATTACTCTAGGCAAGAAACATCCCTCTACACCGGTTCAAAAATAAATTAGAACAGCACGGCCCGTGATGATCTCACTTAATAAGTAAGTAATACTTTTATAAAACATACAAAATTATTTTTGAAAAGTTTTCATATTTCAACAAAAGCCAACTCCGAAATTTTCTTACACAATGGATCCTGGAGAAGCTTTTCATTGTTGGTTCCGACATCAATCATCACAGGTAACACCTGCTCACCATCAAAGAACATTAAGAATGTCAAGAGTCTTACAATTAAGGCATAAACAAAGCTGAGATCTACGGACTGAAAGGAAGCAATAAGCTACGAAGTATTTACTCTTTGTGGATTTATCCCAGCAGCAGCAACATACAAATCTAATTTCCCAATTGCAATACCTATGCCCTGAACTCCTTGATCTCCAAGACCCAAAATTCTACTACCATCAGTCACAACTATCATATCAACCTGCAAAAGCGAAAGTATTACTCTAGTTTTCCGGCATAAACTAAATTAGTCCAGTATTAACTATTGGATCATTAATAGGTCAACTGATTATTATGTACCTGGTCAGCAGGCCAATTGTAAACCATAGACATCATTTCTCCACGATCGGCTGAGCTAAAATACATCCCTCTTGGTCTTCTATACAAGCCACTATAATTCTGGCAAACAAGACCAACTGTAGGGGTGTACACAATAGGAGCATACTCTTCAATGTTTGCAATCAAAACCTGCACAAAAAGTTGAATATCAGGAGCCCTCGTTAGAGATCTAATTATCACTTACCAAGCTGGAAGCAAGCAAAGTTCTACTTTCGGATCTTATTCCTTGTTAGCACACCGCTTTTTTGTTTTTTAAAGAGAAGGTTCCAATGGAAAATAATGTAGTTCTCTAGGCAATGGCATTCCAAGTGCTTCCAAATCATTACAGGGTACGTAATTGGGATTCCCTTCAAAACCTGCTGCCTTAGTCTAAAGTTACTCAAACACTAATAACAATCCCACATTGATACTGGATTGTGCTCACGTTATAAAACCTCGACAGCAACAAGTAAAATATCAAAGATATAGCCAGTAATAATAATCAGTTCACCGATTTTTCAGCTTTATGCTGAAGGTGAACACTGTAATTTATATGCAGCTTCAGTCACTTTCAAAGACAGCTTGTAGTAAACAACTTGATGAGGAAGTCAGAACCATATAACGTATAAAGTAGAACTACATCAGTCCAAACACACCTTGTAATACATTGTCTCATTTCTGTCATGCAATCGGTTGAGTATTCTCCATTTGGCCAAGGCATTAGGATCTGATGGCCCATCTTTTGCTTGCACTTCAAGTCTCTTTAAATCAGCCACTACAATGAAATCAAATCATAAGCATCATTTTAAAACAAAATATACCCAAAAACACAATCAAGCAGAATCAATAATTCATAAAATGTCTTAGGAGTAAACGCTAAGCAACAAAAGAGAACAAAACTTGAACAGAGCAAAAACAAGTGCCCGAGCTGAGAGCAAATGAATATACGGAAACTAACTGAATCGTTCGATTTGCTGATCAGAAGTCATGACATTTGTAGGAAGAAGTCCACGGAGATCAAGCCTGTCACGTTCTGTCATAGAGAATGCTGTACCCTACCAGTGAAACAATCGTATATCAGAAACAGGACTCGCAATGTTAGCTCAAAGGATAAATACGAATAATGCATAGCAGGGTTGAAACAAGCGTATGAGACGATATATTCAGTTTTTTCCTTAAAAAACTTCTAACAGCCTTCACGCATATATGCTCCACATTATCAAATATAATACATTGATACCTTTCACCTAAACTAAATTACACCATAATAATTTTTACAAGACTCGTGATCAACGTTATGGCATTAGCATAAAGGCATGACCAAAATAATGTAAGGGAATGCAAATGACCGAGTGACCGACCACGTCTATCTTTCTAGTTATGTATGTTCTGTTAGTTCTACAAATATTTCACCTTCGGTCTAACCTCACAACTGTAAATCAAGACCTATCTTAGACAGTAGTCTTATCCTTCGACAAAGCACAAGGAAACACAAAAATCTAAGGGAAATGGACCGCACAACTACCACGTCATTCTTCCTAATGATATACACTATAAATTCTCCCAAGATCTCTTACCAAAACTAAATGGCTACTCGAATTACTTACACAAAAATGTCTATCTCCAACAGTCTTATGGAATGATCCAAATTCTTCGTTCTAGCATAACGTAATTTCTAAAATACTCCGTATATGTTCGTTAAATCCTCCTAGATCCCAAATTTCACCAACGCTAGATCACTATTCTAAATATATCTCCTTAAACATGTTCTTCTCTTCTACTTGTAGCTGCACTAAACTGAAGTGAACTGATGTGAGCTCAAATTAAGTCAAAATAACCGAACCTTACTAGACCGAGTTTTCCCTATATTTACATCATCACAATAACAATAACATATTAACATCTCTGTACGACAGTTCATGTTAGCTGACACCAAATCACTATCAACATCGAACATCGACGACCGAAAAGCACCAAATTAGGTCAACGCAAAGTACAAAACACATCACTGAACTCACTACGATATGCAATACTCCAAAAAAATACATCGAAACACAAAGTAAAACACACTTATAACTTGAAGAACTACGCAAAATCGATCAAACACGTCGACGAACTAAATTTATCATCATCGACAATAATAGCAACACAATTCAAACATTAGAGCGAATCTTACACAGACAATCACCAAAAAACTCGCAAAAAAAATTGCAGAATCTTACAATTCAAACACCACAACGAATCTTACACTAAAAATCACCAAAAATATCATCAAAAAATCACAGAATCTTGCAATACAAACACTACAACGAATCTTACAGTAAAAATCAGCAAAAAAAACGCAAAAAAATCGCAGAATCTTACAGTTCAAACACTACAACGAATCTTACACTAACAATCACCAAAAAAATCATCAACAAGTTCAGAAAAACAGCAAAAAATGCAGAATCTTACAATTCAAATGCTACAGCGAATCTTACACTAAAAATCACCAAAAAATCATCAAAAAAATTGAAAAAAAAAAAACGGAATAATATCGAAAAAAATTCGCGGAAAATAAAGCAATACCTTGTTAAACCAAGGATCATGGAGAATATCAAGACTACGCTTGTTAACAATAGCAGGACGATGACCTTCAGAAGTAGTGAAACATCTGTGAGTTGCGTAAAGCGTCGAAAATTGATGCTTCAAGCGTCGAACTAAATGCGTGGATAAGTTCGTTCGAGTGCAAAAAATCGACATTTTCGATAGAAAATTCAGCAGTTGATCGACGAAGATTTAGGAATTTTAGACAGTTTTTGTAGTAATAATTACTCGTAAGTTGTAACAGATTCTTTTATTCCACTTCTAGAGTTCTAGTCAACCAGTACTCCAATTTTGTAAAGACCGCATAATTTTGTTTATTGTCGATATTTTAATTTTAAGGTCAATTAATTTTTTTTAAGATTTATGTTATAGTCGTTGAGAAAATGTATTGATCGAAAATTGTATTCAGATCAATTTTATGAAAGTTTGAATTATACATGTTTTAATTGAAAAAATGTTTCATTTTGTCAACTTAACATCTATAATTCGAATTTTTATAAAATGTAATGAGTATTAGCAAAAATGTACGGTGTAAACTGTTTTTCTTAAGATGAGAAAAAATATCGAGTCGAACAGAATATAAAACTATAAAAGATCCGTGTATTATATTGTATGAGTCAAAACTATTTAGGTAGTTATTTGTAAAAATATACGAGTATATATATATATAATCGATAGTTAGTATTCCGTAGCAATTAATCTTAATAATAATACTCATATTCATTAAAAAAACGGATGTAATTGTACCATTAATAGATTACACGATCGGATTTACATTTGACTCATAATTGATTGAGCACAACAACTCTATAAAATAGTTCAACGACTTTGTGTGAAAGCTCGACAAGTTTCTATAAAAATTCAATAATTTTGAGGCAAACTATGTACATCGGCTAGCTGTATTTTCTCTACTAGTACAACATACTCGCTAAATAATTTGTGAAGCTTCAAAATTTCAACATGCTCAACATGTTTTCTCATGATTGATTGGTTGATAATTCTATTTATTAGTTTATTTGTGATGTTCTTCTAATTAACACCCCACACGTACATAACTAAAACTTGCATTTGCAAAGCCATTACATTACATCTCCAAAATTAAGCTATCAACCATAATGTTGCAAACATGCTTAAACTTTAATTACCTAATAATCTTCACTATAATAATTATAAGTCCACATTTCATTTTATTAGCAAAATCAAACCGTATTGCACCAGCATTGTACGTCTTTGGAGATTCATTGCTAGACAATGGCAACAATAACCTGTTGCCCACCTTGGCTCGGGCCAACTACGCTCCGTACGGTGTCAATTTTCCTAGTCCGGTCGCTCTCGGAAGGTTTACCAACGGCAGAACTTTTGCTGATTTTTTAGGTTAGTATTCTTTTTTTTTTTTATTATTTTTTTTATCGACTTGCAAGTTATCTTAACCTTCGTCAAATTTGGATAAGATCATTGTACACATATAGGAGACAGTATTTCACATGCTTACACTGTTACACAATACACATTGTAATGTGACCGAATGATTCTACAAAAATTTCAATGTAAGATAGAAAATGGGATAATAATCTAATGTCATGATGTCATGTTGACTTTTGTAAATATTCACTATCGTAATTTCTGATAAAATATAGTTCTAAACTTCGAATATAGATTATTATATTGGTTAGTACAATTTTGTTCAAAATACAATAATTTGTTAAAAATATAGTACAATCGTAATTTCTGAGAAAATGTAGTTGAAATATATCTTTTACCTACACATATCATACAATTTTGTTAAAAATACAATAATTTGTGAGTACAATAATAGTCAAAATTCAATAGTTTAACATCACATCATACTTCCTACCGAATAATAATTTATATTCGGCCGTATTATATATTTACGGTCAAAGTTTAACGATGCGATGCATGCAGCGGAGTACTTAGGTTTGCCGTATCCACCCGCCTACGCAATTAGTCAACATGGCCCAAATCATGCGTTAGCTGGCTACAATTACGCCTCTGCTGCTTGCGGTATTTTGCGTGAGACTGGATCTCGTCTTGTATGTACCTTTTTTTTTTTTTTTATATATATATACTCGTATATGTTTAGTTAAAAGTCATAAGTCGGACCAAAACTCGAAAATAATTGCTTCACGCTCTCTTACATATTATATGTGGGACATTACATGTGGAGAATCCGCCATTGTTTGGTGAAATATAATCCACATGTGAGATAGTTCCACATTGATTGTGGGGAAAGAATAGTGTGCGTTATAATGTCCAAGAGTCTCCCTAATTTTATAGTCAATTGGTTTTAGAAAATCTGAATTTTCATTGGACTTGCAATTTGCAAAGTACTCTCTCTCTCCACTCGGATATAACCAAACCCGTTCGCATTCTACATTGTTTTGTTCAAACGTAAAACGTTATTTTTTTTCGAATCCGTGATAGATCCATCAAGTCAATGGCTTAGTTTAAATTCACCATGCCCAGGTCGCACAACCATGAGCGTTGATACCATGTGAGATCCATGTATGGACCTGAGCAACGACCAAAGAGAAGAGAGTTTATGTTACAAGCCTAAAAGAGATTTTATTCCAATACCAATTGACAATGGGATTTAGCTAACCCCTTAAATTATACTCCGTACTCCATAGTATTCAACTCTTCTTTAATCCGTTGGTATGAGACCTTACATGTTGAGCTTCGTTTCACTGGTAGATTTAACCCGACAACCCATAACCACAAAAACTTGAAAAAGCAAATTCCATAACAAATACTATAAGAGTTTGAGAGTTCTTCCAAAGGACCAAATTTATATATGATGATAAGAGTTCTTTTTATTGAGGTCTCTTCCGATGTATATTAATATTAATATTAATAATTTTAACTAAATTGAATTGAATATTGGGTATCTAATTTTTGCAGGGAAAATGTAAGAGTTTGGATGAACAAATTGATACGTTTAAGCAAACAATTGAATTACAATTGTCCCCAATATTCAAAGATCAAACACAACTCTCCAAACATTTATCCAAATCAATTTTTCTTCTATCTATTGGCCACAATGATTATCTTAACAATTACATTGACCATCTTTATCTCTCAAATAAACTTTATAATCCTACTCAATTTGCTCAGCTACTCATCGATGAATTGTCTAAACAATTGCAGGTAATTAAGCCTATGGCAAAACTTTTCTATTTGATGTGAATGTGATAGAAATAATATCACGTCGTAGATTGGTACAGTGATTTTTAAGTCAACTGTTATCTATGTATGTACAAAGATTTGTTACCCTAAAAAGTTATACTGTACTCCGTAATAGATATGAAGTAATAATAATATATTTACTGAAGCGGATGGAGTAATATATATTATTTCTACTTATGTATGAAAAATATTACTCTGTGGGTAGTGGGTTTCGGGTTTGAGTTTTTAGAATAGCAGTTGACGTGAAAGATTATATATGTAATATCGTTTTTCGCATGTTTAATGTATTTTAAGAGTAGCAGCTTAAAAAATTTTGAAGCCCAATCCTTCCGGTTCAATGATGTACAATCCGTTAATAGATCTTTATCTTACGTTGCAACACCCATGAGATTTAATGGTTAAAGGTCCCACATCAGGGAATTTAAGAGGTTTGATATATTTATAAGAAATTCAGCCTACCACCTTAGTAACAAGGCCTTGTGCTTTTAGGCTTAAGTGAGGACAAAACGAGCCCAAAGTGGACATCCCATTTTTAGGTGGGGTGTGTTACGGCCGTGGTGGGTCAGATTGTTATAGACATCACATTGATACTTTAGATGAAGCTAATAATAAAATGATTTTATAACCTTTCATAAGTCTTTTGGTTCAAGTTTTCCCTTTTCTATCAAATCGAACAATCTCAATCAATTTCCTAAGTTGAATTGATATTAATTCAATCTTAATTTACTTTTAACATTTTAAAGCATTCAAAATTATGATCATCAAATAAACATAGTCAAACGTTTCATCAAATATATACGTTAAAAATATACACACTCTTTGGCACCATGACTTATTGAATTCACACATATCTATATATGTGTTAATCAGATCAATCAATTACCCTAATAGTACAACTAGTTGTAGGCGCTTTAAAATCCTTTCACCATCTAAACAAGATACATATACCATCTAAAAATCCATCGCTATTACTTTTTTTCACCGAGAAAGGAAATCCTTCTTTATGGAGTTTCTATAGGTATTTCTTGTTTCATGGCCTAAAAGATAAGGCAATGATGTGAGATTCTTTTAATTAGACTTGAATCTTAAGGTCTTTACGTTATAGACGAGTCTGATCAAAGTTAAATACATAATCTATCTACCAATTGATATATAAAACAACATTTGTTCTTCTAGCAAGAATAATAATACAAATGTCAAAACATTAAAAGAATTAACATTCTTACTAGTGACATCATAAGAATAACTATTTTTTCAATTTTAGTTTTGAGCATAATGACATTCAAATAAATCACTACTACCTTTACAGCAACGACACTGATTCATTCTAGTAGAGATATTTTACTATTTGTCATTGTCTTATTAATAATGTCATTACATTCATAATGTAAATGTCATTTGATATCTTATAACTATTAGTAGAACATTAATAATAACTTTTACTCTTATAATACCCACTTAAATAAAAGTCTTGCTTCAATTATTTCGCAGATCTTCTAGACAATTCTAGGAGCTACATTTCAATGCTATTTGTCATTACATTAATGACTATAATCATCAAATAATTCATGTACTTATCAGACTTGGATTTAGGTATGTGTCTGACAACGATTGTCCTTTACATTTCCCCCACCATCGTCTAAGACCATACCATAAAGCTGACATATTAATAATCTCATAGAATATTAATTAGCAAGTGACCTTTTGGTATGATATGCAACTATCTTAAGCAACTTCTGCTTATAAGTAAAAGGTTGACTTAAGTTACGTGCATCATTCATAATGATATTATCTTAACTTAAGACAAAATTTGAAATAATTTCAGTTGTCAACATCTTGACCAAAATGACACCCAATTATTCCATACTATTAATATATACTTGTCATCTTAATGACATGTTGACTAATTGGATCATATTATACTTTATTTTATTCATTAATTAGGAACAATTCCTTTATTTAGACAGTCACATATTTGGTATAAATAACCATCTAGCATTGATTATGATTTGTTAAAATTTTCTTCATAAGGAAAATTTCTTTCTTTTTTTTTCCTTACTTGAGAACAATTCTCAAGTCACCAATCACAGAATTTGAGCGTTTCAAACTCTTATATAAACAACGTGATAATAATGATAAAATACAACTAATTATATATGCGTAATTAATTCGAAATACTAATAAATTGTGTACATTATTTAAACAATTTAAGACTTACACAACTCGTATGACAATCAAAAATCATTATACACATCACCCTCAAATGTGCACAATATTCTAAGATCCTCAATCCTACACAATTTGAGTGAGCTGAGCTCATCGCCCAAACTGTACATATCAAGGTAGTCATCGAATGACGATCGCATCATATACGACTTCTAGTCATCAATTAACATCGCAATGAAAATCAACTATTTGATGCCCCAAGGTCCAAAACCGTTTTGATAACCTTGTTAAGCAAACCAAACGTCACGTGTGGGTCACCGTTAACCACCTGCTTCACTTATGTCGAAGGAGCATTCTACCCGAATAGACACTACTTCCAACGATATAAGTTCTTCACAGTCATCGATTTGGAAGGGCATAACTTAATATTTAATTGAGGGATTAATTGTAATAAATGACTTGGTCTTAAACATGGCACTAGTTCAATCCGCGAAAGGGAATAACGAAACCTAACCATTCTAATCACATAACGCTTCATATAACATTCAACATCATGTGTAAAAGTATAATATTTAAGCAGTGTAAAATTAAAATAATTTTATTAAGAACCCAAAACGATTCATAATCGTTAACAATTCAAAATTGTTACATACAATTCAAAATCATATAATGAATTTGTATAAATAATACACAATACAAAGAACAATATCAAATAATGTTCATAAAAAGAAAAAAAACTTTTTTTAATAGTATCATATATTTCTACAGTACGGTATACGCGTACAATACCATATACCATATATGTGAACAATACCGTATATTATATATGTCAACAGTAACCGTATGCCGTATACGTGAACAATAATTTTTTTTTGGGGTTTTTTATGACTTAATCAAATTAAGTACAACAAATTAAATAAAAAAAATTTTTAATTTCCTAATCAATTAGGACATACCAAAATTCTAATTAAATTAGAACCAATCAAATTGAAAATTTTAAGACCATCTTAAAATTAGGGTTCATGTATCAATTAAGGGATTTTGTTAAAATCAATTAAATTAGGGTTCTTTTCATCAAATCAAATTAATACATCATCATTATCAAATAATACAATATTTTAAATAATCATCCAACATGATACAACCCTAAAATTAATTTTAACATCATACAACATTTGTACTTAATTGAACAATTCAATAAGAATCTATAAACATAAAATTCTAGAGCACAAACAACAATATGACTGCTCTGATGGATATGAATGGAGGGAGTACAACCTTTAATCTAATATTAACATAACAAGACTGCTCTGATACCACTGATGGGTTCTATAACGATTTACAATAGTTTATATTATAAAACATCCCAAGATCTCATGCATGTTAATATTAAGATTAAATAAGGGATGTTTGCAAACTTACTTGGATGTGGAAGAACTCAAATAATATGCTAATAATAAGAAGAATAAACACGATTTATGCTGTAATAATATAATCTCATAAGTTGCTCCTTTGCGTAATAGATAAATCCGTGAGACCTACGAATAATAACGCCCCAATTGTTGCGTCTCTACTAGTATGCACACAATTATAGACTAGAATGCTAGTACCCATAAGATTGAGAAAAACGTCTTTATTCTCCCCTATTGTATGTCTCCCATTTCATATGTGTGTTGTATATGAGTTATCTTCTATCAACCTCTATTTATTGTTGGCAATACAACCTAGACTATCTAGGTTTAGGAGATATTGGTTTCCTAATCATATGAGGCCCAATATTATTAGTCTCACTAATAATACTCAATCCATATTAGTCTTATCCCGTGTGTGACCTAGTAGGACTAGTTAATGCTACCCGAATCATAATCCGATTAAGACGACTTAGACTACGAGCGCTTCCTAGCAGAACATCGTAGCTACGTAGATTAATTAGCTCATTCAATATATCGGACATAAGGGAACACCAAATCCTTCAGGATAAGATGTAGTGTGTGTGTGAGATATTTAAAGAAATGTCGAAAGCCCACCGAATGAGTCGTAAATAGAATATGTTGCAATGACAGCGGATAAAAGGAGTAAATGTGAGTGTTTATATAACCTATGGTTTGAAATTTCAAAATGTAGGAAAGAAAAAGAATGAAAGAGAAGTTTGAAAAGGAATGGAGGATAATGAGAGAGGAGACATTGTGGTGTGAGTAAGTCTAAGGTGAGGAAGAGAAGAAGTTTAAGATAAAAGGAAAGGTTAAAGCATGATTTGTTTGCAATTTTAGTGATGTTTGTGATAGTGTGTTCTTTTATTATTTGTTCTATCATTTTTTCTTCTCCTCTTTTTCTCCAAATTTCTTTGGTATTGTTTAATATGGAGCATGGGGTTTAGGGGTTATGGCAATAAGTGAAGTTTGATTAGTATGTAATGAGAGTGTGGTTTTGGACACAATGATTTAGCATCTTTGTTTCACTCAATTAGCTACATTAAAATTTATCGTAAAATTTAAAAATATGATCGAAAAAAAAAAGAAAGGATTTGTTCTTGTACATAAAAGCTTTGCACATGCAAAAATTGTAAAATTATGGATATATCTTCATTTTCAATTATAAAAGTTAATAAATTTACATCTTTACAAACCATCCCTAGACCTTAGCCGAACGTGCCCAAGCCGCTAACCTTGCCCTACTCTTAAACGCCACAAACCACCTTATCACCTACCATCCCCCACCTCAAAAAACTACACCCATGGGTAAGGTGGTGAAGAGGTTCACGGTGGGAGCAAGTTAGGTGGGTTCTGGGGCGCAGGCAGAATGGTGGTTGGAGGTAAGGGTAGGCTTGTGGCTAGAGATAATGAG
>JAUEKU010111671.1:0-11179 GCA_032274805.1 Gypsophila paniculata
ATAATCGATTTACTTTTGTCCCGGGAATAGTGCATGGGGGGTTTGGATATGAATGGAGGGAGTAGTTCATAGTTGTATTAGTAGTTAGCTACTCCTACGTTTGTTTCCCAAGTCTTCCTTATAATTATGAAAAAAGTTATGATGATGGCCTCTTCGCAATTTGTATATCAACCGATCTTTTATGAGATCGTTTTATACTAATGTAATATTATTCATTGATGGAAGCAATTCGTCCCACATGGTTGGTTGCCTTCAATGTGAAGGGTTTTTCTTATATCATGTTTTTAAACTTGTGTTTTGTCCTACTTAATAGATACTCTATGTATTATTATTCAATCAATCTAGTGATGTTATAATTGATTTTGAACAAAAACTTAAATAATTATAATCATCTATGAAGAAATAGAAATATGAAAGTTAATTAAGATGAGTAATTAATCTATTATAATAATCATAAATTATGAATAAAAAAAGTGCAACATTATCATACTATATTTTGAATGAAACGTCATCACTCGTCATTTTGAGTGTAAATCAAAACACTATATAAGCACCAACACACATCAATTGCTCAGACTTGACAAATATAAAGAATTTGATGAATCGAAAGAAGTATTATATTAACACGAATTCTTGTTTAACATGGGTATATAATATCTGTGTTAAGTTTAAAACGGGTCAAGAACGGATATACCTTACCCCAATCCCCCCATTTACTAAAATGGAGTTTTTCTTACATCACCAAACTCCATATGTCGCATTTTTGTGAGTTATTTTCCCGCCAAAAGTATTTGCTGACATCGCTCTCTTAAATGTGAATCTTGCAAAAAATGACAATTGACAAGATTTGAACTCAGAACCTCTAATTCATAAGTTGTTATCTCTATCACTAATCTATATTTACTTTTACATTACATTGTTTAACAATCAAATCTATGAGCCTACTAATCACATCTATGATCTAATTGGTAAATCTTTATTATAAATGCAAACTTTGTACCTTAGTAATCATTTTAATTTATTCATAAGTCACACAAGACAATATTTTTTTCCTAAAATATAATCAATATATATTATTAAATTTTTTCTTAAAAAAATATACTAATTACAACAAATAATCTAAATTTTTTTATTACTTATATAAAAACTCTATTAGAAAAAATAATATATATTAATGATAAATAATTGAATAATTCGCGCATTTTGCGCGGGATCTAAACTAGTACTAGTATTAATTAGAGGCTTAGAGCTAACAAATTTAAGTGTAGCAGTACAATACAGACAAACTCTTAATTGATGCCCTTAATTTCACAAAAACACTCCTTTTAAACTATACCTACTCATACAACCAACTTCACTCTTTAATTTTATCATAATAAAAAAATCCCAAAAAAACAAAAGTTTTTTTTTTCACAAATTTAATAATAATAATAATAATAATAATATCAAGAAATTGTTTAATGACAGCTAACAAAAGATAAGAGTGTGTTTTTATGAACTTAGTAAGATTCATGTGATTTGTCCCTTTCAAAAAAAAACAAACAATTTTATAAAATTAAATTAAAATTAAATTTCTACCCACATCATTAAATCACTCAAAAATCTAAACTTTTATTATTTTTCATTAAAAAGATTAAATCTTTTTTCTGGGTTTTTAATTAATTTTATTTTTATTTTTTTTTGGGGGGTGAAAAATGGCAGCAAATGTATCAAAGTTTATAAAATGTGTGACTGTAGGAGATGGTGCAGTTGGTAAAACTTGTATGTTAATTTGTTACACTAGTAACAAATTTCCCACTGTAAGTTTTTTTAATTTTTATCTCGTGGGTAAATAATAAAGTTTTCATCTTTTTGTGTTTTTAGTTTGTGGTGTTTAATCTGGGTGTGTAAATTGTTTTGTTTAAGTGTTTTTTGTGTTGAAATTGAAAGACCGATAATAATTGAAGGCATATGGAATACTCGTCTAGTTAGAGTGTCAAAGAAAATGAATTTTCATTTGTTGGGTATCAAATGTTTTAGCAGCTTTTTTCGGAGCGATTCTCTTATGAAATCGTTGTACGGATTTCTACGATTCAGTAAAAAGTTTACAACTTTTATCACAATTACCGATAAATGTTACAATGATCATGTTTTAGTCGTAATCAATTTGTCATATGCGTACATCGATTTTACTTAAGAATTTATGATTTTTTAGGGGTTTTTTTGGGAGTAATTCTATAATAAGACCGTCTCATACGTAAAAATATTTTGCCGTTTCATGCATAAGATGATCTTATCTTAAAATTTGCCTTTTTTGGGTGTTACCTTGGTTTTTCAACCTAAAAATTTTCATCTTTAATTTGGGTGTTAATAATTGTCTTTGTTTCAGTGTTTCTTTTGTTGGGTTCTCAGTTTTTTTTGCAGCTTTTTGAGGGTGTTCCCTTGATATTTTAACCTAAAAGTTTTCATTTTTATCTATTGAAAGACCGTTGTACATCGTATAATATTGATAAATGTTGGATCAATCAATTTTAAGGGGTGCTTTTTTGTGTGTTTCTGTAAATATTGCTCCATCCGTTCAACATCAATTGCCACATTTCATTTTTTTCGGCACTATTTATTTACGAACCAAATATTCTTAATTCCTCAAGATATATAATATAGTTAGGTGAGATATTTTTTGATTTATTTGGACGAGTACAATAAGAATATCAAATTTTTATAATTGCTTTTTCATATACAACTATAAACAAACGGGGTAATTGAAGTTGAACGAAGGAAGTGCTCCGTATTTTTTATGTGGGAACAATTTGGAATTGTTGTGGTGGAGTTATAGAGGTGATGTGTGGTATTTTCAGGGCTCTATATATGCCAACTTTTTGGGCGTTACCCTGGTATTGTAACCTAAAAGTTCCATATTTACGTACTTCGTATCAGTTTAGTCTTCTATAAGATCGTCGTATATTTATGTCGTCATCAATCTCATCATTCATCTGTGTAATGAAAACTGGATCAGTCAATTTCAAGAGTGATTTTTTTGTATGTCTGCGGAAATTATTAGTTTTAATGTTGTAGGAACTACGAACGCTTTGTAAATTTTTGTGGTGGATTTATAGAAGTGATGTGTTATATTTTTGCAGGATTATATACCAACTGTGTTCGACAATTTCAGTGCGAATGTGGTGGTGGAAAGTATCACTGTTAACTTAGGCCTCTGGGATACTGCTGGTGAGCTTTATGTGTCTCGTTTCTTAGCATGTCACCTTGGTTTTGAAACACGTGTGCGATTTTGAAAAGTGGGAAGAAAACGATGGCATGGAGGGGTATTTCCTATAATTTCTTAACACTTTCTTCAAAAGCTCCTCAGGAATTTTGTAAAGTGATGAGAAATTGATAAATCGAAGTGATCAGCTCTTAGTTGATCAAATTGAAATTAGAAGTTGGAAGTATGATTGATGCTTTGGGTCTGATTTTTGTTGTGCAGGACAAGAGGATTACAACAGGTTAAGGCCGTTGAGCTACCGAGGGGCTGATGTCTTTGTCTTGGCTTTCTCGTTGGTTAGTCGTGCCAGCTATGAGAATATACTAAAGAAGGTACGAGTACACCTTTTTTATATAGCTAAGATTATTGACTGGGCATCTTAGGATGACAATACTCTAATGCAATTGTTGAATCTCAATTTCCATGACCAGTGGATCCCAGAGCTTCAGCATCATGCACCTGGAGTTCCAGTCGTATTGGCTGGCACCAAACTCGGTAAGAGAGAGAAATACTTGTATCTGTCGTGTTTCATTAATCTGTAGTGTGAAGTAAATGACCATATAAGCTTACGACTTCTTCAAAGAGAATGCTATCCTTCATATATTAGATGTCAAGACTCATTGATGTATTCCCATTCCCTCCCTTTCCCATATATAATCATCAAACAATACCTTATCGTCAAGGCGATGTTGTGCACTTGTAAATTATGGGAAAATTCGACAATGAATGGCCTCATGTTGTGGTCAATTGTGTCCATTTACTCAATTCCACCATTGTATGATGCAATCTTCTTTGTGTCTTGTTTATGCTACACAGCTAGAAAGCTCGTTCATGAAATCGCAGACTTACTGTTATATTGTATGTTAATCACATATGCTGTGGGCGATTGAAGCACTTTACGCCACCTCTTAAGAATAAGGAGCATGGTAATATACTAATATGTGGAGAAAAATGGGAGTTGTTAAAACATGTTAGATTACGGATTAGAATGAGCACAATTAACATTATGAAAAGAAAGATCCCAAGTAGTGACGTTAAGTATGGCGAACCTAAAGGAAAAGTATGAAGTGTATAAGCGGTCGTATGGAGTCTTATGTTTCAAACAGAGTGACTTGCACAATGTGAATTCTATATGTCGATGATACCTGTGCAGTTAATGGCATCGTATCATCTTTTTTATAGTGTTTCTTAGTGATTTCGGTTTTCTAATTCTTCGATCAGATCTACGTGAAGACAAACACTACTTGGCTGACCATCCTGGACTAGTCCCTGTTAGCACGTCAGAGGCAAGCTCTAGTACTAATCCATTACTTTAATTCGAGCTAATTTTATTACGTGTTTGTTGACATTGGAGAAACTTGATAAATTAGGGAGAGGATCTTCGCAGACAAATTGGCGCTGCTTACTATGTCGAGTGCAGCTCCAAAACTCAGCAGGTAACAACAACATAATTCTGAAGAAATTAGTCATCAAAGTTCATCATACTTACACACGACATATGCACTCGATTTTGCCATTAGTCTATTATAATCCCCGCCACACATTTAGTAGTACGACTTATATAAGTTGCCTAACTCTCTTGTCGAATTAGGTAATACTATTCCGACATTAGTTTGTTGTAGTGAGGTTTAGATTTGATTTACTGTGTTTGTGTCTGTTCATCCAGAATGTGAAAGCTGTCTTCGACGCTGCGATCAAAGTAGTCATCAAGCCATCTCTGAAACAGAAAGAGAAGAAAAGGAAGCCCAAGCGAGGATTTTCAATGTGAGTGTGTTGTTTTACTAGTATCTTGTCGATGATTGTAGCCTTCTGCACAAGTTATGGTTTCTAAATGATGATTTTGAGGATCAAATCGCAGAAGTTGCAACCTAAAAATCATCTAACTGTTAAATGGCATTTCAGCTGTCTCACAGTTACGATCATAGTATGTGGTTAAAACATACGGAGTTAAAATGATGCCAACATTGACACGGCCTAATTGGGTATCATCATGGAAGTTCTTTAGTACTCCGTATTTAAGAGTGAAGTATTTTCTGCATCTCTCAACACCTTCCTTAGAAAATACGCGAGGAGTTTTAAAAAGGGAGCCTAAAATAAACAGATAAAAGTAAGAAAGAGCAGTTATTTTACTGAGGAAAAAAATTATCTGGATGGAATTGATGACCAAGACCTTTGGATACATTTTATCGAGACAATGTTTTCATTTTTGCAGGAGGGTTTGCGTTGGGAAGCTTGCATGCCTCAGATGAACCCTCTGACAAGTCGGGTACGCGTGCTCCTACATGACCTTTCCATGAGTGCAAACGACTTTCGGATTTTGGGCAACAATAGATGCTGTCAATGGTAGAACCGCAGCTAATTAGCTTCTGTAAATGTAGTTCATGACATTCTTTTCCAGTTGATCATCGAGGGGTTGTACTGCAGGTGGTAATATTGGGTTAATCATCTTTGTTAAGCTGTTTATTTTCCGAATATGTAATGTGCAATTTACAGGTGAACTAGGGTAGAGTTCGGTCTTTTGGCACATCACTCGATTCCGTTAGTAGAAAACTCGATTCTAGATTGAATGAAATAGACTGACATTTCTGCACCCTTAACCAGTTTTATTTAAAAAAAGAACTGTATTTTTTCTGTAACTTGGGTTCTTTCCTTGATGCTCGAAAACGAGGTTGTATTACGGAGCCGGACTCTGGTATTTTTAAATGAACTGTAATTTATGTAACTGGGGCTCCTTCCTATGAGAAAATTAGTGGTCATCAATGGTTTTATTTTTTCTTTAGTAAATTTTTTTTAGGAGGGATAAGCTGTGAATACGGTGTAGGAGAGGGTAAAGAACGAAGACAGAGATCATCGCTTTAGCAGTGTTTTCAATAGGATTGACGAGTGGAGAAGTGAGATGACGAGATCATTGGTCTAGAGCAGAGTGTGAAGAACTCGTATGTATGTTCTAATACTTCTGTGATGCATGGTTTGAGGGAAGATGAGAACAAACTGCAATACCCAGTTTATTTTAGTACTCCGTAATTCACAAAACTTTCGAAGTCGATCAACTTATGTTGTTCATTCATTTAACTTGAGTTTCCAAATGCTAAGACGGGTGTAATTTGACTTAAAGAGTATCGAACAGACTATAATACAAACACTGATTCATTGAAGTAGCATCAAAGCAAAATTGGGCGTAGTTTCGGCGAAGAATGCATGGAGGGCAAACAGAAAAGTTACTGAGACCCATGGTCATATCGAAAGTGATGGATCAGTAATTGTGGAGGCACAAGTGCCCTGCGTTTACAGCCTAAAAAGGGCCACCGAGTGTAGATGTACCAAGAGCAATTAGAAGGAAGTGCCTGTACAAACATGCACCTATGTTCCGTACATCTAAAGAAAGATCAACCAGAAGGAAGAGCGTACAATTTTTTTTCTGAGATTTGAGTTCGCTTCATTCACAAGATCTCAAACTAAGCCCTTCGATCAAGTACAGTCAACACCAAACTCTGTGTAGCCAAACAATCACGCAACTTCAAACATAAACGCTTTTGGTCGCTCAAAAAACTACTCCGTACTCCGTAGTGAATCCAGCTTTACAGCAACTGTTTAGACTAGGTAGCTCCACTTCATGGAAACCATATCATGGACAAATCCTCCATACAATAACTATACAAACGAGTACTTTCCTTCGGAATAAAATAATACATGGGACCTTAAATGGGGCAACACCGTAACATCCACAGACAAGAAAGGAGGATGCGAGAGTAATGAAGACGGATTTTCTTGTTTTAAAGTTTTTCATATAAATGAACAGCATTTATGGGGCTAAATTTATGCTACAAGAAGAAAAGTTTAGCTGCAGCAAAATTTGGTAGCAACTCTTTATATACTGCGGAAAAAGAAAAAAAGAAGAGAAACATCAGAGTGATAATAAATTAAAGAGCAAAGCACATACAAAATGGGGCTCCGACTTCAAGTTTACAGGTCCAGCTTCCACGAGCTGGATGATTGAATCGCAAGGATCCGGGTCAATTTAAATGGGTCGTCTATAAATGGTCAATCCACCCTGTATGAGCACCACCCGTGTGCCTGCGCAATCAAAGGCCAGCTTTCCATGGGTCACAATATCTACATTAAGGAAACCGGTCAACCTCACAGAGCGCAATCAGTGATCAGGAGATGTGAGCTGAACGCATCCGTTCAACTTTTTACAGCCCGTTCTATTCATCGGCACAGAACATATCCAGTCCACAATCCACTGCAAGAAAACAAAGCAGAAACCAACTGGTTAGCCAAACCACCAACCAAAGAACAATGACACGCCAAATCCAAAACACACTTACCCATCATTTGAATACAGGGATTTGAACAATGACCTTAAACAATGCCCTGAAATAGTCTTACCTCAGCTTCCATGAAGAAACCACAGTCCGCACACTCCATACGGCGATTATTACTGCCATGAAGGCTGCTTATAGCTGCTAAGCCTATCTGAATCCCACCCGCCTTCAGGCTCCTTTCGCTTCAAAATACCGCCTGCCATGGCATACATCCTTGATTGCTCTTCTGTTAGACCAACAAGAGAACCCATTGAGGGAACGGGTCTTGGCGGGATGGGCAATGCTTCGTCCCTTGCTTCTGGATCTGGTGCTCCTGGTCCTGGACCAGCATTGAGATCTAGGCCCTGCCTTCCCCATTTTCGGGAATTGTCCACCACAACGCTATTTCCAACATCTGAAAGACTAACCAAATAAGGCTGAGGATACTGTGAGGGTACATTTGGAGCACTTCCTACAAAATGGGACGTCACGGCAGGGATACAAAGACGTCCGGCAGATGACAGATCCATAAATGCAGTTGATCCACCTGGGATTGAGGATGATGGCAAAGGAAAACTGGTACCAAAGGGGAAAACAGGATACTGATACGATGCTCCAGGATACGGAACAGCAGGCGAAGACGACAAAACAGAGCCCCTATACATATCAGGATTAAAAGGCACTGCTCCCCCCGGACCACCCAGCATTCTAGGACCACCACCACCAGTAGTACTGGCAATTGAGAAAGGCTGATCCCTATGAGGCAAAGGAGCGGGAATCGGTATGGCTGAAAAGGTGCTGCCAACAGGATACCATGGATTCAAGTTCCCCATTTCTGAGCTGTTTATTCTAAAACCAACGGAAGGTTGAGAGGGGATGTTTGAACGTATATTTTGGTGAAAAGACGTAGAATCAACAGTAGCTTCATCAGCTGCTGGCCCATCATTCAAATCAAAGTCCCTACGACCACTATCACTATTGGAAACAGCACTTGACGACAACCGTATGGGTTGAAGTGGCATGTCAAATCTATGGCTAACTGGCAAAGGCTGACTCACATCTGGAGCTTCATCAACTCTATTCAAATCAAGGTCTAAGCCTCCAGCATTACGTCCAGAAGTACCACCTGTTGGTATGTAGCTGGTCTCAAGCCCATCCCTTTTGAAAGTTTGAAAATCATTAATCTGACAGTCCATATCCTCCATACTCCTTTCATCAGCCACATTCAGATCAATCTCCAAGCGTCTACGACTTTGTTTTCCATTGATACCATCGGAAGTTTGAGTACTACTATGACCAAAAGGCGTCTCAGACACCTTCCTCGGCTCAGCAGGACGAAATGCACTCGTCGCGGCAGATCCCTTCCATCCGAGTTCCCCTTTACTTCTCAGCAGATCCTCAGGAGGCACAAAAGCCCCTTTAGCAGCAGCAGCCACTGTAATTGAAGCAGGTAAGCCAACAGAAGCTGAAGCAACTGAAAATGAAGGCAAATGGCTACTTAAACGACCGGACGACAGACAACCAGGATTAACTGAGCTCGGCAAGTCTACATCTTTGCTATCATCGACATCAAAGCTTTCATTTAGATCAAATCCTAGTTTCCCATCAGTACCGGAGCTTCCAACAGTAAGCGGAGAAACATTACCCCCACTATGACGGTCCCCCTGCACATCCTCACCTTCACAAACAAGCTGTTTAGGGTCTTTTGCATCTGAAAGCAAGTCGTTATCATGAGCAGGAGAAGGTGAGTTAGTCTGTGACACAGAACCAGCTGGTATGTCTCCATTGCCCAGATCTGCCTCACAACCCTTAGTACTCCGATCAAAAGAACCTGACTTCGCAGCGGATTCTTCTTGCTTCTTGAGGGGAGGGAGATTATCCTTCTCCAGCTTCGCCTTCTGATTTGCACTCTGATTGAGATGCGTATCACCACCTGCATCAGCTTCGTCTTCTCTCAAGTCACTAAACTGCCCAGGTAGTAAATTGTTGATACAAGAGACTGCGCCGTTCTCAATCCTACCCAGGGATTCTGTAACCTTCAAAGCAGAAGGTAGCTTCTCTACCACGGCCTTCATTTCTTTCCTCTCTTTCACATCATTCTTTTCATCAACTTCAGCTGAAGGAACTGAGCTTGCTTTAAGACCTTTGGTAGGATTTACCTGATTTTCTTCCTTCAAAGAGTCATCACCAATTTTGTCTTCGGTAGCCAAACCGCTCGAAACATCCTGACTTCTATGAGGGGTAGAGGGATCGGTCTCATCTTTGATCGCTGGCACTGATTCTCCTTGATCTCCAACATCACTACCTGCAGCACACGCAGAAGGTGACACACATGTTGATAACACACCATCAGATCTTGAACATGGATCCCCATTAGGCAGATGATCCTTACTAAGAGTCTTAGGAAGATCACCTTGCCCCTCATCATTTACAACAGAAGCACCTGAAGAGATATTCTGTTTTTGATCCTCAACATTAGCCGCGGCCATTGACTGATTTGGTTCTCCAAGCGCATCCTCGACAGCAACATTTGGCTTTGGTTTAACATGGTTTTCTCTGTATAATTCATCCGCCACAGAAGTGCTTCTCTGAGGTGAATGCCCTGGTGAAGCTTTCGGAATTTCCCCAGCAGCAACACTAGCTAGCAAGTTCATGCCAACTACATCTCCGGCAGTCATTGGTACAGTTGTTTCAGAATACTGAGCACAACTTTCAATCAAAGCGTTGATAGAGCTTAATGAAGGATCGTGCGTCTTTCTTGATTTCAACTCAGTTCTGGATGCTGAGACAACCTTTGCAAGATCAGTCAATTTTCCAGCCTCATCACCAGTCTGACTGCGTCCAGATTCCGGAGCAACAACTGGAGATCTATCACCATCATCACGTGCAGTAACTTCAACTTTAATATTGTTGTTATGCCATGACTCCGTTTTTATGTTGGTATGGAATGACTCCATTTTTACGTTGTTATGCCATGACTCCGTTTTTATGTCTGCCTTCTCATTATTCCGATGACCTTCATTTTTTTCTATTGGACTATGTTCTGATTGACCATGCTTCTCTGGAGCTGCAGGTGAAGGAGCTCTGCTGTTCATCGATAAAGGATCTTCAAGGGGCACTCCATTGACATTTTGAGCAGGACTACGGCCCCGATTACTAATTTTAACTATTAGCTTATTGTTACTATCAGCAACTGGAACATCACAAGGTTTTTCAGATGCTGCAGGCTGTGGGAACTTTTCTGATACCGATATTCTTGTCAAAGATGAGGTTTTGCTTGATTTAACTTCCTGCTGATCAGCGGAAGCAGATACACCGTGAAGGACGTTAGCTGCCCTCCTATGCCTTGAACCACTACCAGAACTCCTGTTCAAACTCGTCGATCCTGAATTAGAGCACCTCGCCTCCTCCTTAACAGAAGAAGGGCCCATAGCTTTTACATGATCACTCGAACAATAGCTGTTTGAATGCGACTGACTAGAGCTGCTGCTCTTTTCATCCTTAACTGCTGATATCGGAAGTTCTGAGCTACCACAAATAACAGAGATTTTATGATTCCCATCCTTCATGTTGGCACCAGTAGATGCAGGTGAAGAAGGTAATTTAGCAGTGGCTGGAGATGCTGACACAGATT